>JAVCKT010015714.1:10071-20854 GCA_032273925.1 Rhynchotus rufescens
ATTCAAGAAAGTACTAATAAAATTGTCACCCAGCTTAATGACTCCCTGGTCACACTAAGAGCATTGCCTAATGGTAAGTGAAATCTATATTGACGTTCTCCTCCTTACTACGGACTGACACGGCACAATCCTAATAAAATCTTGTTTGTAGTCTGATGGGAGAGGCTTATCAGTAAACCAAGTTGGAGGCTCATTTAGCCTTCTGCCTTGCAAGGAATGTTTTCCATTTATTTAGTAACCCATTAAATGTAACTAGGTTATGATATAAGGCCTGTAGCTTTATCCTCATGTCACATAGCTGTAAATTAGGTAAAGTGGTGAAAGGGATGACATTATAATAGTATGAGAAGAGAATCAGGTCCTGGAATACATAATATCCCATGGAGCAAAATTTTATAATGTACAGTGACTTTTTTATTTTATTTTGATAGCTTGTTTCAAACTCATCCATACTGCACTATAAATCTCATCATGTATATCTTAAGTTTTGCTATTTTAAATTCTGACTTCATTTAACAGATTAGAACATTTTTGTGTTTTTCCAAAACCAAAAATATTCCTTTTTTCAAAAATGACCTGAAGTGCATGGAAGCTAATACACTAAGTTTCAAATAAGAATCTCTGAAATAGTTGGCAAATTTTAATGTTTTTAAGATGGAGGAACACTCATAACATCCTGGTGCATCAGTTGTTTTATTATATATCTAGATTAAAATACTAGTCCAAAGCTTTAAAATGTCCCATTTTACAACTCTTAGCTCGTATTGAAACGCAACATTAGTAATAAAGTTACATGGGATATTAATAACAGGATGCTGTCAGACATCAAACTACTCATGGAAAATGAAGGCGTCATTAAAGTCATAGGACATTCCTCCTTAGTTGGCACCATTTGACCTTAGTTTTGCTGTTATGTTTCTTGAGGTTGTCTTTATATTTGGTCAGTGGTATTTCACTTTGTATAGGGAATTGAAAGGGAATTTCCTTTAATTCTTTAATTAAAGATTTGAAATACAAAATTGACCACCCTTAGTTAAAATCTCCACAGTTTCTGTTGTTTATATATGTATGAATATATGTATTTATGTGTAAGTGGGTTTTTGTGTGAATATGTGTGAATTTGTCTGAGTATATGAACACACTTACCTATATCTAGCACTGTAAGCACACCCATGCCTATAAAACTAACTTGGGAGCATTTCCTTGTTCTTCCCCATTTTTTTTTTTAACGTGTATACTGTCACTGTGATTCAGATACAAGGAAATACGTGCTCGAGGTGAAGGAGCTGGCTGTGTCTGCAAATGCCAGTGCCACGGTGGGTCTAAGCCATTTTGGGGATTTCAGTGAAAAGCTGCTGAATGCTACGTCTGCGTTGTCCCGAGTTAATGACACATTGAGGAAAACTAGTGAACTTATAACTGACTCGTCAAAAGCCGGTGAGTTGGCTGCTTCATTGCTCCTTAGAAATGTCACCGCTTGCAGCAGCGTTACTAATGTTCAAGTTTAATAAGCATTAAATGTGAACCTGATGACTGGAAGTTTCATCCTAATTCCATAAAAATGTGACAGCTTTCAAAAAGACCTTTATAAAAGTCAAATAGGATGCTTTTAAATGTGCATATTCTATACTGACGTTTATAACTACCGAAATAAAAAGCAATTATCAGAGACAGGCTATCTTGGCTAGGAATAGGCAGTGCATTTCTTTCGGTCTGCCTCAACCTTCCACTGATGTTTTGGCAGCAACTACAGCTGAAAAACAAGTTAAAGACGTCGCAGCACAAGCCAGTCTTTTACTTGATAGGCTGAAACCTCTGAAAATTTTAGAAGAGAACCTGAGCAGAAATCTCTCGGAAATTAAAGAGCTCATCAGCCAGGCGCGCAAGCAGGCAGCATCGGTAAGTACCGTGGTGGCAGCAGATCTCTGTGCAAGGTAACAGGCTTCCCTTTGGCTTGCAGCAGAAAATATCCTTGAGTCAAAGAGCCTAGAACTTCTCTTCAAGGTACCCGGTTGCTCTGCTGCCTTGCTGAGGTCCAAGAGCACTGGTTGAGGGTAAAACCACGTGCCCGCAGGGCTGCACTGGGTGTGTTTTTGGCTTTAGCTGCCAGTTTCTTACCATACTTGTGAGTTTAGTAGGGCAGCAAGGTAGTAATTTATTTTATATTGCCTCTTTTCCCTGTAAAAATAATAGAAGACAGTATGTCAGACAGCAATCACAGAGATATTTTGGTGGGAAAGAGCCAAGTGAGTAGATGGAGCTGCCATTCTTTTTAGGACAAGATGCTAATTTCTAACTTTATTTAAGAGATTGATGCAAAGTGTCTCTCTTCTAGCATCAAGCATCGTTGAAGACTTTTTTTTTTTAACAGGATATGGATTCTGTCGATTGATTTACCAGGCATGCTCAAGAAAGTCCATGTGCTCTTCTTTGTAAGATGCTGCTGTGCATCCAAAATGTTTTGAAACATAGATTATACTTGTAATTTTGCAGCTCCTCCATCCCTTATTAAAGAATACTCGGGTGAATCAACTGTACTGTGGGCCTCATTAAACTGAGGGGAATATGAAAATGAATTTTCATGCAATAACTTTTGGTATGCCTTTGGCTTCAGCATCAATATATAATTCTAAGGTTCAGGATTTTTTTTAAGGCATTTGACACTGCCAAAGGCTGCAAATCTCCTTAATTATAAGGTTATTGCTTCCCTGTCATAGTCTACTGAAGCTTAATTAATTCACTGCAGAACAGAGTAGTATTTTCTTAAGTATCGTAAACTGCAGAGGTTCCTGGAAGGGGAAAAATTGTACTAGCACAATATTTGGGGGTTTGTTTTGTTGTTTTGCAAACATTACTTGTTACGGGTGAGGACATGTGTATACATGTATGCATAATGCATTTAGTTGTTACAAGCATATTCAGTTAATTTCATGGCTTTCCTGGGATTCCACTGGGAAGGAATACTCCTAGGCTCCTTGGGGTTCAGCTGTTTATAGCTTACATTCATGTACTATTAATATAATAGACAAAATTCCCAGGAGTTAGTGGCATCAATAAAAAAAGGAGTTTTTCCTCTTAAATATAACTTGTAACGTATTCCCCAGGTAGTCAGTAATCAGTGGTGTTAAAAAATTGAAATAAAGGTAAATGTTACGGACTTTTTAGATTTGTTTTGTTTTCCTCTGAACATAGACTAGAAATAGTTTCTCTTTTCAAAGTACCCGGAATTTCTAAATCTTTCTTTTCTGAGGTTACTATAAAAGCTTTTGGTTTGATTTTGTTCCTCCCTTTGCCCCTTCCAGATTAAAGTTGCGGTATCAGCAGACAGGGATTGCATCCGAGCCTACCAATCCCAGATTTCATCTACAAATTACAACACCTTAACCCTCAATGTGAAAACTTCTGAACCTGATAACCTCCTTTTCTACCTTGGGAGCAATGGCAAGGTAAGTTTTCTGGGCACACTCATTAGAGGTAGTAGTAGCCAAATGCTTTAAATGACCCTATATATGTGTTGACCCTCACAATTGCAGTGTGCCCACCTATGTGGACATGTCACGTGAAAATGAAATATGCAGAACAGAAATAACATGTTCAATATTGTGCATTAAAATAAGAACTACTGTTTTTCAGACGGACTTTCTTGCAGTGGAGATGAGACGTGGTAAGGTCGCTCTTCTTTGGGATTTGGGCTCTGGATCAACAAGAGTGGAATATCCTGATTTTCCCATTGACAACAACAAGTGGCACAGAATACATGCAACCAGGTAATTTAGGTTTGAATGGCATGAATGTTGAAAGTCCCAAAAGGCATCCAGTAGTAGGTCCAATGCAATCCAGGAGTTTGATCATTTAAAACAAAATTTGATTGTGATCAACTTAGCAGAAATCATATAAAACATCTTGTGAGTTTTCCGGTCACAAAATGTTTCTCATCCTTGAAAAAATAAGTCAGTAGGCTGTGTTGATTAAGCCGGGTGATTTCTAAAACCATTTCTTTATTTGTAATTGGCAGGTTTGGGAAAACAGGTACCCTGAGCATAGAGGAAATGAACTCCAACCAAAAACCTTCATCTAAATCGGGAACCTCACCTGGGACAGCTAGCATACTGGATGTTAACAAATCAACACTGATGTTTATCGGAGGACTTGGAGGCCAAATTAAGGTTAAATTCTAAAATCAACGTAGTATAAAACGTGTGTCTCTGAGATACACCTTTGACTTGAAATAACTGCATGAACCAGTTAGGCAGTCAAGAAATACCAGGCACGGTGAACATAAAGCAAAGCTGCTCAAAGGATATTCCCTAGTTCCTGATGTTAATTTTCCCTGGGAAGTTCTGTGTAGAATGATAACCAGGAGAGGCTCTGTGTGTGCGCGTGGTGCATAGAAATTGCACATGGAATTGTTTTCCCTTCTCTGCTCCTGCTTCCCTTAGTTTGCTGAGGTTACTCATGCAGCGAAGAATTTAAGCAGGTCAAGGATGTAGACGTTTTACTTCCTGCAAAACTGGTCCACGAAGGTTCAGGTGACAATGGTTAACAGCTATGTTAAAGCATGTTATTTTTCTCTTCTGATTTGTACCAAACTTTAAAGTTGAAGTTCAAGGAAAGCAGTTGAAGCAAAAATTTCCTGGGATAACTTTCAGAGAATCTAGCATTGTTTGTATTCATTAAATGTGTCTCCCCAAATAGAAATCGCCTGCTGTGAAGGTAACCCATTTTAAAGGCTGCATGGGAGAGGCGTCGCTGAATGGTAAAGCTGTTGGTCTTTGGAACTACTTGGAAAGGGAGGGCAAATGCACTGGATGTTTTGGAAGGTATTTTGTCTCACTTTTTTTTTTTTTTTTTTTTTACCTAATTGGAGTAAAGCTACTTTTTCATAATATGCAGCATATATTTCTGTGTTAGCTCTAAACAGTGATGAAGTCAGACAAATTTCAGTGCTTCACAGATCATTAGTATACAATTCTGAATGTGCTAACCTGAATGCATCAGTGGCATCAAATAAATTCATTGGACTGAATATCATAGCTTATTATGTAATTTCATGGTTCTTTTTATAGTTTGCCTCCGTTTTAAGTAGATTTCTGGAGCTGCGGTCTGTTTTGTGGTACTGCAGTACTTCCAGTAAAACAAAGAGAAATGTTTGTTTTCCAGTAATTTCCAGAAAGACAGATTTATTCTTGCTGTGGATAAGAAATAGTCAAAACTCTTTAAAATAAGTTTGTGGTGTAATTGTAGCCACTGAGCTTACTAGCCTTCCTAGATTCATTCTGGGGTGATTGCTCTTCATATACTTTTCTTATATTTAAGGGATTCAAAAGAAATATGCTTGACTGTGGTCCTTTTTGCCAAATGTTTCACATAGAAACAGCAGAGGGTGCTGCGTGATTGTCTGAGATACCTTTCCAACATACTAAATTGCAGGGAAAAGGGCTAACAGAACATTTATTATAACTGCAATTATGCAAGGCATTTTGATAAATGTTTAGCATGATTTAAGTAAGAGGGTATATATTGTAGCAATTATTTTTTTCCCTTAAGAAATTGTTGTTTTCCCTTCATATGTCAGGGAAGAACATTTTTTATCTTGCATACATCCTTCCTCGTGGCTAAATTGGAAATTGTGAAATTCTGTAATGAAAGTGGCCCTTGGCTGGAATCCTTTCATTATTTATAACATCAGAATTGAAGCCTCTTTCCATGTTTCCTTGTCATGCTCCCTACAGGCTGCATCAACGGATGTAACTTTTCTGAGATCTTTTTTTATAAAAATGACTAAACCCCATCAATCTCCAGTTATCCCTTCAGCTCTGTTTTCCACTCCCATAGCCCACAGGACGAGGACACTTCGTTCCATTTTGACGGCAGCGGATACTCGATGGTGGAGAAGGCGCTGCGCTCCACAGTGACTCAGATAATGATGATGTTCAGCACCTTCTCACCTAATGGCCTCCTGCTGTATCTTGCTTCAAATGGCACTGTAAGAAAATGTATCAGATTCCTAAGCTCTCAAAAACTTTGGATCCCATGGTGATTTTTTTGTTTTCTTCTATGTTGTCTTTCAGCTGAACTATGTTAAAGCCAGTTCTTCATGTAGATTGTCTTCCAAGACTGGCATCATTAGTCAGAGGAGTTAAGAGAAGAACCCTAGGCACAATTATACTTTAGAGCAAATATTTGCATATACTGAAGCCAGAATTAAGCAGTGAAAAAAAAATGAAATTAATGCAATGAGAAAAACTGAAGTAATGAAAAAAATAAAATTATTGGCTGCTCTACTAAGGGTAAGGGCAAGAAACTTCAGGTACAACAGACTAGTTTCCTTCCATTGGAGGAACCTTGGCAGAGCATAAAATCTTTTTGAACTGAACTTGCAGAAGGGCAATATAATGCTGAGTAGATACATTGAATTAAAGCCATGAGATGGGAATTCAGTAAACTGAAATAAATTAAATAAAACTGCCTGCAAAAGCAGCATAACCTAGGCTGATCTCCAGGCCTTCATTGACATGCAGTCTACCACTTAGTTCACTGGTGTTTTCCTTCTCCTGAAGGAGAGCAAAGCTTTGTTTAGATACAAATTGCTTCAGAGTTCCTGCATTATTCATTCAGGTGTTTATGCACTTGTGTTTATGTACCCAGTGTGCTGCACAATGATATCTGACTTCATCTTTACATGGAGAGGGGCATTTCTAATGTAATACAGGATGTCTTTTATTTCTGTTGATGCGAATGGATGTGAGGAAGCTTTTCACTTCTTGCAAAAAGAACATTGTAACGTTTGATCATTACAGCTAGCAGTCACATCTAATTTCTCCCTGTTTCAACTTCCTCCCTTTGCAAGTCAACATGACTTTCGTTGTTTAAGCATTCCCTAGCTCAGTGATCAGCCCTGATGGTGTACTCAAGTAGCAGAAACAAAACAAAACAAAATGACATGGAATTTAATTTTTCTAAACATAGAAAAGGTAAGTCTCCTGAGCCTATCAAATAGTCTGGATATAGGAGTTACTGACCCATTTCCACACAGAAGCTCAAGCCTGCAAAGTTTACCTCGTTTTGAAAGATTGCACTTGTTATAATTCAATCTTCTTTTTTTCTTTTTTTCTTTTTTTTTTTCCCCTCCTCCCCTGCAGAGAGATTACTTGTCGCTTGAGCTTGTGGATGGCAAAGTGAGAGTGACTGTGGATCTAGGTTCAGGACCCCTCGCTCTCACAACAGAAAACCGTTACAATAATGGAACATGGTATAAAATTTCATTCAGCCGCAGCAAGAAACAAGGTAGGCAACAGGCTAAAAAACCAGGTATTTGCAAATGGAAATAACAAATATCTCCATAGGGAGCATCACTGCAACCAAATTTGATCACTTCCAATATGGAATTTCTTGGTTCCAT
The DNA here is from genome assembly GCA_032273925.1 of Rhynchotus rufescens. Lineage (NCBI taxonomy): Eukaryota > Metazoa > Chordata > Aves > Tinamiformes > Tinamidae > Rhynchotus > Rhynchotus rufescens. Next base: position 17,474 of record JAVCKT010015714.1, read on the forward strand.
GAGAAATTGAGGTGGTTTACCACATCCTTCCTGTGGTTCTTAACAAGAAGCAGTTAGGGCAGAAGTAGTCAGATTGATACATCTCAGTAGTGTTTAAACAGGAAAGATCTTTGTGCAAGTCTCTACCTTTTCAGTTCTTCATTTTTATAGTACATACTTGAATGGAATTTGGGGGCCTATAGTTGGGAAGTAATGCATTACAAGTAATAGGTATTAATAGCTATAACATATTCTAGTATGTATATTTTACTGCAGACACAGATTCAGATTTGGCACAAAAGCTGGCAGCTGAAAGTGTGATAAATTATTCATACCAAAAAAAAAGAAGATTGTTCACACAAATTTGACTCAATAAATACATTTTCCTGTATTAGGAACAAGACTGCCAAAATGGAAGGCAGCGTATTAGTGCCCTTCTCCTGATCTTTGCCCTCATTTCTTCACAGGAGTTTTGGCAGTCACTGATGCATACAACCTTAATTATAAGGAAACCAAGCAAGGAGAATCTCCTGGGGTTGCCTCAGACCTGAACCGCTCTGATAAGGACCCAATTTTCATTGGAGGGCTGCCGAGGTCGAGGGTTGTGAGGTAGGTCCGAGGCTGTGGTTGGGATCAGAGGCAGCCTCCTGTTTTTCCTTCCCATGGAAACCTGCTGCCTGCTGTGTATCAAGCTGTGGCACTGTGGACTGCTGGCGTTTGTGTACCAAGCCAAGCCAGGATAAAACTTCTGCTTCAGAAAGGAATTCTCATAGCCCAGCTTTGAAGCTTGGAGCAGAGGAATGTAACAGATCAGCAGAAGCCAGTGTAAAAATACAATTCTCTAGTTTATACTTCTTTTTTGCCCCTCTCTGATGAACATGTAAATCCACATGTCTCCCCATGGCTTTGCTTTGGTGCAAGCAGAAACATGACTGAAATAAAGTAAAATTAAACTGCCTCCTAGCTCCTGGCAATGGGTGTGTATTTCAGGACATTATTTTGGTCTGCAGTTATCGTGTTCCGATGCAGGTCTGGCAATCTTTGCTGATGTAGCAGCCTGAAAGGAGTTGTGGCAGAGCAAGGCTTTAGATTTCTCTAACTTTTTGTTTTGTTTCAGGAAAGGTCTTAATAGCAGAATGTATGTGGGATGCATCAAGAATTTGGAAATATCCCGTTCAATATTTGATTTGCTTAGAAATTCATATGGTGTAAGAAAAGGCTGTGTATTGGAGGTAGGAGATGCTCAGATATTATGATCTGTTAATTATCGTTATTAAACAATAAGTAGTAATGTTTGTGAAAGAATATAGTGAATTGGGCTGATCTTGAAAAGTTCTTAGCTAATCTGTCCTTGAAATTGTGTTTCTTACTGGGTTCTGTGTAAGGACAGTGATTATTTTTCTCCCTCATAAAACAGCCTATTCGTAGTGTGAACATCCTGAGCAATGGATATATTGAGCTGGCACCGAAGTCCCTGAGTCCAGAATCAGAACTGATGGCAACTTTTGCCACAAAGAACAGCAGTGGTATCATCTTAGCTGGACTCAGCAGGGGGCTGGAGAAGCGACGACGCAGACAAGCACATTTGGCAAGTACCAAAACCAAAGATTTTTTGGCTTTGTTTTGTTGTTGTCATTTGCATTTCCACATGTCAAGCCTAACTTATTAATGTGACCTGGAAAGAAGGAGAAAGAAAAATCTACTTGGTTTGGGAAAACCCAAATGCAGGGGCTAGGTAGGGAGCAGAGGAAATAGCAGAGGGAAGGTAAAGGATCAGTTAGCAGAGAACTACTATAGTTAATACCACCTGGAATAGAAAAAGAAGGAAAACTGTTCATGAAATGTACCTAATGTATTGATCTTAAGCTCCAGTAACCAGAAGTAATTGCTGAAGATTTTGAGGAAAACAGCTCTCTGGTCAGCTCTTGTAGAGCTCCTGTAGTCCAAGGCCAAACACTCAGTAGCATTAGCTAGACCTGGCCCATCTTAACTTCCTTCCTGTAGGAGAGATTAAAAAATATATGTTTTTATTTGAGTTTTGATCATGGCCAGACAAAATTTTCGTCTTTCACATCTTCTTTGGAAGGCTTTGCTCTCTGAGAGTTACCACTACATGTCTGCTAGTCTTTGAGTTTCATTAAGAAGTTTGTTTACAGTAAAGCTGGAGATAAATTTGTTCGATTTAAGCAGTGAATGAGTGAAAAGAAGTTGAATTGCAGTAAAAAAATTAATCTTCTGATAAAATCCACAGCCCTTCTTTTCCATCCTGCTGACTGATGGTCATCTCACAGTGCATGTTAATGCTGGAGATAGAGCAAGTACCAGAAAAGTGGTGCTTCGGTCTCCTAATGGAACATACAGTGATGGACAAGAACACTCTGTGATCCTAATCCGGAATAAGAGGTACCTGTGACTGCTTGCTTAATTATCGTATGTTGTTGTCACTTCACTGTGCACTCTGCTCCATCATTGCAAGTTCATTAGGTGAAATAATCAAGACTGTTTTTCTGCTGTTGATGGAGGTGTTCTGATTTACATGGTAATGGCATACAGCACACAGCCACTGATGAAGTTGTATTTAAAAACTGTCTTGAAATCTCTAGACAGTTTGGGCCACTTGAGTACAGCATACTAAATAGTGTTATAAAAAATACAGCTGTAAAAAGAGTTTCACAGAATCACAGAATGGTTGATGTTGGAAGGGACCTCTAGAGATCATCTAGTCCGACCTCGCTGCTCCATCAGGAACACCTAGAGCATGGGGCACAGGATGGCATCCAGGCGGGTTTGAAAGACATCCAGAGGAGACTCCACAACTTCTTTGGGCAGCCTCTTCCAGGACTCTGGCACCGTCACAGGAAAGAAGTTCTTCCTCATAGGGAGAGGAAACTTGCTGTGTTTCAGTACTCATTACTGCTTGTCCTGTTGCTGGCCACTACCAAGAGTAAAGATACTCAAAATATCTAAAGAAGATCTTTAAGTTTTAAGATGAAAAGATCATGAAAGTCATGGTATCTTCATGCTTTAGAACTTGGCATTTCCAAAACTGAATGAATGTTTTTCCTTTGAAAATAAATGTCTGAGACACTTGTAGAATGTTTTTCTACTCTGTCTTTTCAGGATCATAACAGTACAAGTGGATGAAAGTAACCCTGCAGAGCTGAAGCTTAGTTCATCAGCAGAAATGAGTCCCCTGAATATTTCTAACTTCTATGCTGGTGGCATTCCAGCAGGAGAGGGCATCTTTGGCCTAAAAATGGCTGGTTCCTTTCATGGCTGTATCAGCAATCTCATTTTTAACAAGGAGTAAGTCAGAGTGGTAACAGGCCTGTTTAGTATATGCAGGAAAGCTGCATATAGTCATTATTGATTGTAGTAATCCATTTTATGACATTGTCCATT
>JAVCKT010015715.1:0-10507 GCA_032273925.1 Rhynchotus rufescens
CAGGCCAGAGCTTTCCCCGCAAAGCCCTGCAGGAGCAGCCCAACAGGAGCCCAGGCACGAGCCAAACCCCAACAGGAGCCCAGGCACGAGCCCAACAGCAACAGGCCTCTCTCTGCCCCACACAACTCGGGCAGCGCTCGTAGCAGCGACGTTGCATTTTAAAAGACTGCAGTTGCAGCTCCTCGAGCACACAAAGAATTTACATCTGCATGGAAGTACTTGTCAACCAAGCACTCCATGAGGTCAGTGCCGGATATGAGAGGGGTAACAAACTCCTGAAAAGCTAAGGCAAAGCAATTCACATAAGGACACGCAAGTCTGCAGAAGAAACAATGATTCTTCCCCGGCAGAAGCAGTTTTCACTGAAAGAAAGATGCTACCGAGCAAGTAGTTCTAGTGATTTTATCTACAAACCCTGTTCCAGAGCTCTCATGCTTGAATCTGTAGGACAAACATTAGTGATTTATTTCTGATGCAAAATGTGTTTACCTGCCATTGCTCTTTCATCCTGGCACCACTGGGATGTAGTCAACACTCCACAGGCAAAACCTTCTGCCTGCTGAGATTTGCTATCAAGGTGGTCACAGTGGGCAAAGAACATTATTTGAAATCCGAAGGAATAAATCTTAGAGCCCTTCATGCCTCCATTCGCAGAGGGTTCACTCTGACTGCCCTTGATTGCATATTTGAAATGCTATCACTGCACTGTCCACCGCACAGCGTTTGGCAAAGTTTCCTTAGTTATTCTTGCACAGGATACTCAGGCAGACTTGCAACACATGTTGTCCAGGGCTGCATCATGCAGCAATCTGCATGGATTCACTATTACAAGACATCACTCTAAAACTTGGTGATGAGCAACACGTCACTAACTGTTTAAAAAAAAAAATAGTCTCTTTGTTCTGATTTTTTCCAAAACACAGTTGTGTCAATCGGAACAACAACGGGAGCTTGGAACCTAGCCTGGATCATTGTAAAATTTCCAAAAAAGCCAAAAAGACTGAAGAATGCTAACATTTGTTTTGGAGATGAGGCCTCTTGTCAACCTGAGCTCAGCAGTGTTTTGCTTTATTTGCTATCCTCAGTCTGGGAGCCTTCCCTTTTGCACAAGAGCTTTGAAAAGGGAATTGAGGGTGACAAGGGCGCATCCCCACAGCACCTCCCGCCAGGCCACCCATGTGCCCGGCATAGAGCTCAGGGCTCTCGGGAGCCCCCGTGCCCCACAGATCCCAGCGGCTGGCAGCGGGCAGAGCTCCCAAGGCTCCGGAGTGCCCCTCTGCCCGTGTCCACACGGGATCAGAAAACGGCCCCTATGCAAAGCGGCTGCAAAGCGATTCGAGCAGACGGAAAAACAGGGCCCAGCCTCTGACCTTCATTCCAGAAGCAAACAGGAATTCAAAGGAATCCCTTCCACCACCCCACTAAGCAGCTGTCTTCTCATTCCTTTTCCTTGAGAAACTTGAACCTTTCAAGCAGTCTCTAAGGAAGAGCCACATAAGAGATCCTGTCTTCGTTCAGCGAGGCAGTGGTGGAGACGAGTGATAGAAGTTTCAGGTTCAACAACAACCAAGGGAAACGCTCCACGCACTAGAGCTTGGCAGAACATGCAGGATCCCCCAAGGCAAACACTTACAGTGACAACCAAATTCAAACACACTACTGGCCTTCAGTGACGGTTCTTATTACAGAAAGGAAATCACGAATAACACCGAGTCACCTTCACCATCTACGGCTGCATTTCGCCTCCTTTTCCTCTGACTGAAGCTTTTTCTGGGCAGAGTCCCCTGCTTCATGCCTGCCCAATGCCAGGCTCTATCGAGACAGTGCTCACCAGAATAACCGGCGTCACCATAAGGGTAGAGCTAACACCATCTGCCTTTTTAAGGAAATACAATTACACAGGTCAAAAACAGCAGCTGGTAGCCAGCAGTAGAAGCTCACAGGGTAGTTTTACCTGGTGTCAAACGACCAGATAAACTGTCTATGAATAATTAAAACATTTGCTACAAAGCTGCGTCACAGATTGAATATGCCAAAAATGTAGAGATAAGAGAGAAAAAACACCCCACATGTTTAAACCCTGACGTTTCTATTGATTTTGATATAGCCCTGCACAGTGGTTACAGCCTGCACTCCTATGGGACCCATCCAAATCCTTCAACTCGCCCCATCCTGCATTCCTCAACATGAATCCCTTGCAGACTTGGTCTTTGTGAAATACAGAGAAGGAGCATTCAGTGCAGCACACAGCGTGCGATGACAATGCCCCGGGAACCCACATGGAATAAAAAGCATCATAGCAATACAGCATCTTCAGACATAATTTTAAGAGGCATCTTAAGCTAAACAGATGCCTACACAAAACTCCATAAAGTTTCCAGCTACAATAGGTTACCTAACAGTTCCCAAATATTCTAAAACTTTAATTGAATCCTAAATTCTATTACTAGAAATCCTGTGGATAATTACAGCCAAGCAGAACACCAGGCGATGGAGAGGCAGCTTGGTCTGCATCCGGTGGTAGGTGCGGGAGGCTCCCTGCAACCCGTGCGCAGGGACCACACGGAGCCAAGAGCCTCCTCCAACGCAGCGGAATCGCACAGGACTTCAACGGCACCCGAAATATTGAAAACAAAAATTTACATCTTATTTGAGGCTAGATCTGAGAGAGCTTGCAACGCTTTTCTGTTCAATGTTCAAATCTTGATAAAAAATAGGACTCAACACACCTGTGTATTAGTCCTCTTAAAAACTAAAAAGCAAAAAATAAATAAATAGAAGCCACCAGACCAATGGAAAGCTGCTCGCTAAAGCACTGGCTGACTACTTGCTCCACAAGAAGTAACGAATTTGTTGTTCTGCGTACTTTTTCAGTGAAGCAGTCCCCACCTCCCTGGCTTTTCCACCCAGTAACATTTTGCTTCAGAGCCAGCTGCGCCCTGGACGGTTTCACTGGGTTCTGTAACTATCTGGCTCCACCTAGTAGCCACCAACCTCCTCTCTACCGAAGCCCGTAAGAGGAACCAGGACAAGAAGGGCTGCTCAGCAGACAGACACACAAGACATGCAAGACACACAACTTTATGTGAATTGAACCAAACAACAGTTTTCTGCTGAACTCACAGCTGTAGTCACTAACTACAAATGCATTCCCAGAAAAAGCACATCAGATGTGTGAGCCCAGGTAATTCTCAGAGTTACTTAAGAATCTGCTGGCAATTTTAGTTATAGTTGATAAACTGCATTGCTATATACATGTATACAAACAGTTTGAGTGTATTCCTTTTCATTACCCTTTTCATCTTGGACATACTCCTGAACTTCTTTTTCCCTTTTTTTTTCTCCTTTTCTTTCCCTCCTCTCTCTCCTTCCCATAACTGTGTGAGCACAGGGCCTATTAAGCCCCAAAAATTCTTTAGGGGGCTCAAAATGAATATACTAAGGCTACCTAATCCTGCTCCCAAGCTGTGACTCAGTAGAAATCTTCCATTTCCAACACGACTCCTCCTTTAATCTGCAAATAAACATGAACACACAGCTCCACCACCCTGCTCCCCGTAAAATAAACATATAAACACAATACTTTTGCAACACCTAACCACCGCTTTTCAAGCTGAAAAGATTCCTCTCCTCTTACTTTAGATGTCAAATCCATCAGAGAAAAAAAAATGTTTTTTAAAAGACTTCCTCAATGAAGCAGTTCATTTGTCTGCCATTTAGCTCACTGTATTTTTACAAGCACCAGACTGAGCAAACTATGATTGAGAGAAGCCATCTTATGCACATTGCTGTTGTCCCACATCATTCAGAACAAACCTTTTTAGATCGTTAACTACCACAGGAGTGCTGATTACACAGGCACCAGCAATTTCCTAACCAATGACCACCTGAACAATGATGTGTTCAGCTTCTCAGACCCCGAAGCCTTTCAAAGGTGAATCATTTCACAGTTTGGAACTAGATCTCCATAGCAACTTCCCTTTGAGGGTTTTAGAATCACCATCCAGTAATTCTATGATCATCAAGCTCAACCATTCCCAATGGTTCTTTTCACAGCAGATGGAAAAGGAAGCCTTGAAATTTTACAGTCTATTTCAAGAAATTCATCTGGCAGCCTATTAGAATTCAAAATATTTCGACCTTCAATCACAAAGCATGTTATCTGAAGCTGTGGTGATCTCAAGTCAAGACAAGCAGACGTTTTAGTCTAATCATCCATGATGAGAAGAGACTGACAAAAACTCTTAATTCAACCACCATCAAAATGCTTATTTTAACTGCATGAAAGTCTTTCAACAGGCAATGAAAACACACCATGTACCATTTTATCACAACCTTCCATTCAAGGGAAATATGAATTCTGAATATTGGCGTGGATCTTTGCACTCCCCGTCTGCTTCTGAACAAATATCTGCTTCCTAAAAGTCAGCGTAAAACCTATTTCACTACACTATTTTCAACAGCTGTCAAGAAAAATGATGGAGGCAACTGCAATTAAACTTCCCATAAGTGAGTCTAATAATGCCATAAATAAGTTACTTATTGATGGATCCAGTTTGTTATAGGCATCCTCTGAAAAATTAAAATCGGTCAAGTCTGAGAAAATAAATACCAATTAAATTATGAAAGCATAGCACTGGTTAAGATCTTGAAGCAAAGCTCAGTTTCATGATAATCATAATCAGAGGGGATTTAAAGTGCTTTTCTTCTCCCTTCTGTTCCCAATTCCCAACCCGATTCCCTCTGTTTAGAGTTAAACAAACATTTTTTCTTCTCTTAAATGTTTCAATCAACCACCAAAATAACCACAAGCACTGTCACAGGCACAAGAGCTTTGCATTTGAAAATGTCTGAATCTAATTCCTCTAGGTGAATTTTATCACTCACCATCCTAAAAATTCAAATGTCTTTACGTTTCGGTTACTTTCTGCCTTCTATTTTAATAGTGGGGGACTTTAAACTTCCTTTTTCTCCCCCAAAGAGTCTCTTTCCCACCCCCCACATAAACAGCTCAGCAAGACTTTCATGTGCAACTTTGGAAATACTTTAGTCTTCCTACTATGTTTTCAATGTAGAACAACAACAGTAAGTTGGGGTAAAAAAAAAAAAAAAAAAAAAAGAAAGAAGAGTAATTACCACTTAGTGACTTGCAAGCGAGGCTTTGATACCTAAAACAGCAGCAACTACAGCGGAACATCCTCGCTTAAAAGAACCAACAAAAGGTCCCATCCACATCAAAGCCCCCCAGGACAGCATAAATTGTAAAATAAAGGAAATAACGTTTGTTTAAATAACATTTAGGAATAACTTTTTTTTTTTTGGTAAAATGTAGCATAAATGCCATTTTTCTTTGAATAAAAAAACCTCATCTTCAGTGTTCCTAAGCACTCGGTTAGCTGCAACAGCAGCCGCAATTGAGACCATCTCTACAGCACTTAAAATGCCACATTTTATCAGGCTACTGGGGGGACCCTCAGCTGACCTTATCTTTCTAGGCATCCACATTGCTGAGCCACATTGCCACTTCAAAGTAAAGCTCTTTTTCTAAAAAGGAGAACCTTGCAAAAAAAACTAAAAGATCTTAAATGCAATGACTTACTGACTGCTGGTTTGCTAGAGTTAATATTTTGGGGGAAGCCATTTTGCAAACACTGAGGGGAAAAAAAGAGAAAACAATCAAAATTGGAGGAGAGGGGAAGAAAGGAGCACAGCACAATACAGGATCCATCTCCATATATTTTCACCATTTTCAATGTTGGTTCATGATCAGAACTATACAGCTTCTTACACTGAGCTTCTTGAAGATCTGAGGAGAAGAAATATGTGAACATAACCACAAAATTTAACTAGGGATGAAGCTAGAATTTAAGATCCAGCAGAGCAAATGGAAAAGTCATGCATCAACTAAAAAAGTAAACTGTTTATTTCTATCTACAACTGACTGAAATAAATACTGATTTTATTCTAGCAATCCAAGAAAGAAACACCATGGAAAAACTCTTCGGTATTTCAAGCACCCTCTCCTGCAAAGACCAGAGATGAAGACAATTACACAAGAACGATATTAAAATTCTTAGTGGTTTCCAGCATTAGATCAGTTACGTCAATGGCTAATACAAAAATTACTTTAAATATCTTTCTAAAGAAGGCAAAGAAATTATAGGATACTTTTTTACAATACTAAAAAAAACTCCTCACAAAAAACCGTCAACTTTTTCATTCTGATATGCAAGTCATTCAGATTTGTTATAAGAAGTTTTATCTCATCTACATGAGACAGCTTACTTTTTTGACTACTAACCAAACATTACATAAACATCAGGGACAATCTTTTATTTAGCACTGTGTTAGCAGAAGTTTTTTATTGAGTTATCCGTGGAGAACAAGTTATTTACAAATTTTTCCAATTTAAGACTGTCATAACTACAACAGTGCTTAATTAGATGCAAAAAGATAGAATTACATACATATAATTTATCTATTAGCAATGCAGCTATTACTAAATTATTTTGAACAAGAGTTTTAAATAAAGAATTCTTAAGAGATCGTAGGTAGCAAGCAAAGACTTTGCATAGTACAACCTAGAATTAGACTGTTGGGCAATAGATGCCCATTAGTGCCCAAACATAAACCATCCAAGAGTTATGCCTCTACAGTCTATTCTATGATCATGCACAGTTATGATCCAAGGTACTTTCGTGGTATTTTACCAGATTTTTCTCGTAAATAGTGATTTTCAAATCTAGAAGACAATTTTTAAAATAGTCCTCATATATCAAGAATGAGGCTGGATTCTTCTTCCCAATGTCCCCAGCATCATAGCTGTAAAACCTGATCTTAAATACAGTAGTCATATATATTAGCTCAATGCTTAACAATCTAGAATAACCTTAAGTTTATTTCATAACATATAATCAAGCAACATACGGTAATTAAAGCATACCGAAAACAGCACTTACTAACTAATTAACATTACAGAAACATTTTTCTTAATGATAGAAAAAGACAAAGATGTTATAAAGTACAGTAGTATTAGGAACAGTTTGTCATAAACCTTGCTTAAGGCACTACAAACTTCAGGAATTTGAGACTGCTGTAATTTATGCATTAGAGATCTCAGGAGGCTACGTGCCATATATCCAGCCCCTGACTTCTGTGCCCACGTGGGGCAGAAAGCAGAGGACAACCTGGCAGCGGCTGCAGCCCTCTGGACCGCAGGGGACACCTGCGGGGCAGCCAGCACAGCCTCCTAAACACACTGCTTTGTAACAGCAGACGGTGAATGGCTGCACTTCTGCACTGTGAAAGTCAACCCAAATGCTCACACACAGTGCCCAGAAGTCAAGCAGGCCACCAGAAGGTCTTCCTTGCACCATGAAACATGCATCTCAAAACACTCCCTCTCTGCTAACAAAAATGTAGGTGAACTGTAAGCATTTTGGAATATAATCCATACTGGTACCTTCTTGCCCTTCATTTGATTATTGCCTTTTGAAACATCAGTGCTATCACGACTTTTTTCAACCCAAGGTAGTCAAAAAGGACTCTGAAAAGTACCATCTTAGTCACTAATTTCAGTACTTGACATTCTCTGTTGAAGGTTTGTTCTACATTTCCCTGACAAAACAGGTCTATAGGTCATTTTTAGACAGATACAAGTCCTCTCCATCTCAAAACATCCTGGTTTCCCAAGAAACCCTCCAGAAGATAAGGACCACACTGGCCAGCACTTCTGGGAAACTCTGGAGTTCCCAAAGGAAAACCCTGCTCCATCAGCACTTACATCTACATAAAAACTTCATCCAATATTGCAGTGAAGTTCCTTGAAATCTTTCCTCCAAAGAGCTAACATGGAACATCTCTAAGAGAATTTATGCTATCCTGAAGATGCTACCATTTCTATTAAAATATATGTAATTATTTCAGAATTTCTGAAACTCGTAAACTCTCTAATCAGAGAATGCTGGACAACAGTGCTTAAACTCTGCCATATTACATGCAAAAGACGGAATTGAAGGGAAAAAAACAGGTTTTAAAGGTCACAAAAAAAGCATGCAACATTTAAGAACATGCAGAGCTGCCTCCACCACTACTGCTGCAGAGCAGCGCCGGGCAAGGAGCCCAGCACCTCCATCACCGCGGAGGTTTCTGAGCTTGTCGCCTGCTCTCCCGGGACCTGCAGGAAAGAGGAGCAGCCACGGCAAGAGGAAGCGACCCGGCAGGCTCCCCATCGCCTGCAAATCCAAAGAGGAGAATCTGATGGAAAAGAAGATCTGTTACAAGTTGCACTCTCCTTTTTGTAGGCTTTCCTACACACGCTTTCCAGATGAATTTAGTTTTGTTATGAAGACATGGTTTACTGTCATTTTTCCTTCCTTCTTTTTACACCACTTAAGAAAAATACACCTTCCTTTTTACATAATGAAATGTTGTAACCCAAATTAGATTGTGGAGAAATAAATAAACATACAATATCACATAATACAGAAAGAAAAGTTGACTGTCTCAGCTTCTTTGCTTTCTTTTGGCAACCCTGTTGTTCAGAGTTTCAGCAAAATTCCACACAGAAACTTCAAAAAGGTTAGAAATACACCACAAATCAACCAGAGACTTTTTTGTTATAAAGACGCTTGAAGGAAGCATAGCTACTGCAATGGTATGAGAGCAGGCCACATGGAATTATCAACCATGCTAGTGTTTACTTAAAGTTGACTTTTCACAAATTTGTTTCTATGAAATATCTTTCTGAAGTTCTATGAAATATGACTCCAGAAGAGAGGTATTTTCCAAAGGGATAGAAGGCTGTTTGTTTCTATTTTATCATTTAGTTAAGAGCACTTTTTTTGTTTCAAGAGAAACTGATAGGCAGTGTAACGAGGAAAAAATAAATAATATGAACAAAAGATGGATTACCTTTGACGAGGTTCTAGATCTCGGTGAAAAATCAGAACTCTGATCATAAGATAATTTTCTTTGTGGTTTGCTGATTAAGCACATTGCTAAGGTCAGTAAAGTCATTCAAATCATCTGTTTTGTTTTTAAATGTGCTTTTAGTTACTGGCTTTCAGTTTTCAACACAACTTGGCTGCTAATGTTACAACAAGCCCTGCTAAGAGGGGCCTGCAGTGCCTTTCTGCACGGCTACAAAGCGCCGGCCTCCCCTCTCTATTGCCGCCCCGCTGCAGCGCCCACGTGCCCAGCAAACGTCTCCGCTTACTCACCAAGACGTTCAAGTTGGTGGCATGCAGTGCATGTGAGACTCATTTAAGCATTCAAACTGCATCACACAGTCTTTTCCCTGTCCAAAAACTTCCAAAGGTCTCTTTCTTTTCAACATACTGAATATTACATGCTAGTTATAGCAAAATATTTCTGTTCGCTACTTGTGCGATACAAAAACAATACACATCCACACAACTGCTTGTTCTGAAACACAGAAATCATTATTTGTTCTATATGATGAAGTTTAAAACATACCAATACCAAACATAATCCAAGGTTGGTTTTCAGATTACAAGTTTTTTTCCTATGGTGACTTGGAACTTAGCCTCTCGGTTTGCACCAAACTTAACCCAACTCAATAACTCAATACTGTAACCCAAAACAATTTTTCCCCACAGTTGTAGTGGTCACAAAGGTACGTTTTTGCCAAGGCATTTTCCCTACCAGGGTAGTAATGACACTTACGACATGGCCAGAGCTCGGAGGCAAGAGGGACAAGGGCAGGACCGTGACACACAGGACACACGGACACCTGCAGCACAGGCAGGTCGCAGGTCCCTTCCTAACCCGTACTCCTGCTTTTCCTTAGCTCCACCAAACTACCCATCCCTGTTGGATGCCACACCAGGGAAACTGCCCGTGGGACAGCCTGCTGACCAGGAAAATAAGAAATAGGAAGCACTTGCTCTTCCACGTCTCTGTCTCCTTCACGTAATTCAACAACCAAGCTCAAACATGGAAACCACAGTATCTTATTATAGCTTGACAACACTGCACTGAAGTGAGGGAGATGGAAAAATTAACACTGAAAACTTTTAAAAGGCTTAGGATTTCCTTAAAAGAGAGTATTTCTGGATATGCTTTTTGTGCATTAATCACCGAGACCCTGTGGTTGCGGTTTAGCGAGCAGGACGCCGTGGCAGCGGCCTCGCCGGCTCAAAGCCGGGGCTCCTTCCCTCGCCGTGCCGCTCGTTGCCACAATGGCTAAGAGCAATCCTAGCGGTGCTATTTTAATAGCTTCTGCACAAAAGAAAACACACACGCAACAAAACTCCAATTACTTGCTCAGAGTGCAATCGCAATCCATTAGGGCTCAGAACCGCTCACGGCGCAAACAGGGGAAAAAATCCCCAAAAGCAGAGCAAGGTATTAATGCTGTTACTGCGTTTCAGTGCGAGACAAATAAATTATCAGGAAACATTTCCTCTCCTTCCACTCAAAAGGAATGCATATTTCTAAGCGACCAATTAAGTGATACGTTAAATGATTTATTATCACCAAGAGC
>JAVCKT010015717.1:0-10104 GCA_032273925.1 Rhynchotus rufescens
CAAGGGTAAAAAAAATGGCATTGAATTCAATAATTTCCTGTCAGGTTATTTTTCCCAGTTGTAAATATTTACATTTTTAAAATCGGTTTTACACTTTGAACAAAAGCAGGCCTACTTAGTTCAAATTTAAGTCTTATGAAAGATAGTCTTCTATCTTCTAGACCTGCTAAACACTGTTCATTGCCAGTTTCAGTTTTTTGTCTTCTTTCCATTTATCTGCTGAGAGGCTCAAATTTCATGCATGTAATCTTTACAGGGCTAACACAGTGGGTGTTACTGAAAGGAAGTAAGAATAAAAGGTTTCGCTCTTTTTCTAATCCAGAGTGTGAAGAGTTTCTTATCAGGATAGAGCTCTTCTGCAACAATAAACTGTTTCTTTCTCACTACAAGAAACAAAAGATATTTATTTTGGTGCAATACAATTCAAGAGGCAAATCAATATGGTAATCAGCAAGGCTCTAAAAGATTTTTCTTCTGTATCAGCATTCTCTGCTATCAAATTATCTCTATTACCAAATTATTCCTCAAAAATTGCTGGAATTGCTGTGGAATTTAGAAGTAGATGCAGCAAGGCAATATTCATCCCACATAACTTTAGACTTTCTTGAATTAGAAAGCTGGTCTCCTGAGATGACCCACAAAGTCATTTCAGACAGGTTCATCTCAAAGGTGATTGAGCGCAGGACTTCATTAACAGAAAAAAAGTCTACGTCCATCAGCCTTCCAACTAGTATAATAACTTAGACATTTAAATGTGCTATTGGAAAGCGTAATCGAGGGGGATCTGAAACCCCATTTTCCTCTTATTCCCATGTTTGTTTGTAGCACTATATCTAGGCTCAAGAGTTATAGTAACTCTTAACTAAAAACCTTGTAAAGCAAATAAAATTACCAGTAGTTTCACTGACTCAGACAGTTGAAGAAATCATCAGATTTTTCACCTATACCCTAAGAGCTGAGCTTAGGCCCTTAGGACAATTTTAAAAAGATTTTGCTAGTTTTTTTTTCACAACTAAAATGCAGGACAAGAAGATCCTGTAGTGGCAGGTTTATGTACATAAAGTTCATTTGCACAATGAAAGATGGAGAAAAATACATAACTTGAATGGATCTCATTTTCAAGATCCATGATAAAACCTAATGAAACTACAGGCCAGCTCATATGTATTAGCAGTGTTACGTTTCTCAGATGATTCAAAGAAATCAGCATATAATTTGCTCCTAGAAGATAAGAACAACAGAGTGCTGCAGTGCATTTACTCTCCTGTTGGGTGTAATATTTTAAATATTATTATGCACTAAGAGCCATGAGTTATTTAAACACTTCTGTTTAAAACATTCTGATGAATCATTTATAATTAGTTATGATTAAAAAGCTACTGTCAAATATATAACCTTAATGAAAAATAAGATAAAAAGAACTTTCTCAACATACAACATCCATTTTCCAAAGTAAAAAGATTTTACTATAATTACAGTCTCGTACTAATGATTCACAAGGAGATATTATACTTGGAGCGCCAAGTAATAACTGGCCCTGTTGGCTAGTGAAGAGAGTTAAATGTTTTATATTCATTTCAAATTGCATTTTAAACCTATGCCAAAAATGCTTTTCAAATCAGAAAGGGACAAAAGTGAAAAGGCTTCCAGAAATACACACTATGTAACAGAAAAAAAAATCAACCATATGTGCATTTTAGATTCATAGATTAAGTTACAAGGTTAGTAATTAAATTTTGACTCTAAATATTCTCACAGCTCCAAATATAATGTTATACTATGCATTTTCCCCTGAAACAGTTGTCTAGTATAGTTATGTGTGGTAAAATGAGCTCTCCTGTTCAACCTGAGAAAGACTGGATTTGGTTGTGAGTAAAATAACATTTTATGCTCGAGTACTGTAGGGTACAAAGGATAAAGCACTCTGTTGCACAGGAACTTTAATATGGTGGATATTGATATCAACAGTCTCAGCCTCTTGACATTTTCATTCAAATGCATAGTAAGTCCAGTACATAACTTTTCTGAGAGTTTTCAGCCTCGTTTTCAAGGAAATTCCTACCCTATCTGTCCATCTCCCTCTCTTTCTGATCCTCTTCTTCCAATAGCTTTTCAAGCTGTGTTCCCTTTTTCAAACAAATTTAAGAGAGAGATGGAAGTCTGAGATAGATAATTTCTAAAAAAATCACATAAATTGGCTGGTGGGCAGGAGAGCTTTTTCCTCTTGGTGCTTTCTTTAGGGCAAAGCCTGAAATACGAGGCCAGTGCCTCCCCGCTGTTGGCCATCAGCTGGGCAATGCGCCTGTGCAAACTGGCCGCTCGGCACAGAGACCAGCAGCAGCTTACTCCTACCCAGCAAATAGTCTGGAGGCACAAAAAGCTGCTGCTGGGGAAGTTCAGATGCTGAGGTGGGGAACTGGAGGGGTTGGAGCGGTCTTGGGTGCTCAGGAAGGACATGGTGTATTGCAGAAGAGTATTGCTGATAGGAATTTAGAGATCCACGCGTAGTACAATACACTTCTTGTAGTCAAGAAGTGTAATGATGTGGGAAAGTGGACAGAATTAATGAGTAAGGTGTCCCCGCTTGACTGGTTCCACTGCTCATGGGAAAACTTATTTTTTTATTTAAGTTTATCTAAGTTTGACAGGCAGTATTTGTCTCTAGGTCACTGCCTGGGGTTGAAATAAAACAACAAACGAGAGCTGTAAGCTCAGGTTTTAGGTCCAGAGAAGATCACTGTGATCACCAAATCTGAACTGCCGAGTTAACACAAATCTTAGCATTGCCCTCATTTCTGCATCGGGACTATACTTTCAGGTGAGGTACACAATGATATTTAAAAGTGATATGAAGTAAAAGAGAAGGTAGCATATAGTGCTTAAATAGTCCCACTTTCATAATGTTCAAAAATGTAGTAATCCTTACTGGTAAAATTACACTTCTAATTTCGTCTGCTTTCAGTTTTCATTCACTGGATCTTCCCAGAGATATTCTAGAATATTCTACTCTACCCCAGAATATTCTATGTACTTTACTACGAGTTCTTAAATAGAAAAAAAAAATTTTACATATGACAAAATCAAGGTCCCACTTCATCTCTTCCTTTCTTAAAGAGATCAAACTGTATTCTTTCCCTGTAAAGTAAAATCTCCATATCAGATTGTTCATTTTTGAATTCTTTTTAATTTCTCTGCATTTTTTTTTAAATGTGAGCACTGGCTATACATACAAACCATAAACATATTTTATGGTTTAATTAATATGTAATAATTTATATTAATAAAGCTATTACTCCAACTTTACTTGCATTAATTCATCCTGGACAGCAGAATGTTACATTCATTTCATTCTAAATGACACATAAATAAATACATAACTTTCATTCTTGGTGGCCTGAGAGTAGATTGTCTACTAAGGCTACATTAAAATTATTTTTAAAATCCTCGAAAATACTTTGAATAAATAGATTATTTTCTGAAAGGAGCTGAGGACTAGTGCCTTGAAGATATACTGTATACTGAGAGCTTACTAAAAAATTAACTCTTGAATCATCTTTAATAGCTTTTTCTTTGTTTACAAGATGGATTGATTAAAAAATGAGGTAAGTTATGAATTTCCTACAATAGAAATACTAATTCTTCTCTGTTCTGAGAGGCGAATTGCAAAGAGCTTTCAACAAAGCAAACAACTCATAACCTTTTTGACAGAATAGAGGGTTATAGAGGTAACATAAAACTCTGAGTTCTAACTAGTAAACCCAAAACTGTGAATGACGGAAGGCATCACTAAAAACATACAAACACAAATGTAACGCAACAGGACCAGAAAAATAAATCACAGTATTTCACAACACCTCCTCTGGCAAAACAAGACCAAAAAAGAGGAGCTTCCTGTAAATCACCTCTAGCAGATTGGAGAGAAATCCTCAGAACCCTGTTCAAAGCTCACCAACATCACAACAGATCATCCCTTTGCAGGCAAAAACTGATGGGACTTCAAAACTCATGTCTTAGCTTTATGAAGTGAAGATCATGTCTTTCTAGTATTTTGGTTTTTAAATGATATTTTTATCATAATGTTTTTGTTTGATTTTTTTTTTCATTTCTAGAGTATAAGCTGCATAATTTCTGTTGGATGGAGTTGCGCTGTTCTATAAACAGTAGTTTATAGAACTACTGTTAAGACAGAATTTGAAATGAATGAATGTTCTGCAATTATATAAAGCTAATAAACAGTAAGCTACTCTACAATACTGTCTTTTCATATATTGAATGAGAAATCATTATTTTTATAGCAACCTGAAATAAATTTCTATATAAAATCTTAACTGTTTTTACAATGAATTACAATGACTCTGAAAACAAGGCAATATTTCAGTTTCTACATTTTGCTAGATAACATGCTTAGAACAATTCGGGCTGAGGGGACAATTTCGTTACAAAAGATTAAATTCTTCCAATGGTTATGTTTATGCCATTCTCACAGAAGTCAAGGACATAATCTTGACCCAACAGTGTCAACGGGAAGTTAGAGGATTAATTAGCTGGGAAAACAAAAGCAAATTCTTACAAGAAGAAAATTTCAGAGACAGAAGGGCTAAGCATAGTACTTAAACCATTAAAATAATTAATGCTTTTTTTAGAACACACACAAAATTCTTGCTACAGACATTATAATATTAACCATCAATTTATGAAATTTACCTAAAGTTTATTTTCAGAGAAGCTTTGTTTTTAACAATCATCTTAAATCCTCGTAAACTGTAGAATTAATTAGCAAGCATGGAGGATCAGCAAACTAATGCTTTAGTCTGTTAAACCATCTGCTCAGGAGCACCCTGTTCAAATCTTGGCATTATAAAAGGATGGGTGAGTACTTTTGTCTCTTGGTTACAAGTTGCCATTCTTCGTTAATACTCTTTATTTTTTCAGCTCATGATTAAAAAAAGCTATAAAGAGGTTAATAATTGTATAGATTTCTGATTTTTATTATCATTTTTATTAAATAGATTGCTAATAAATTTGTCAGAAAACCTTTCTTCAGACATTTCTCTTATTTCATACCAGATTCTCATATACAATAGGTATGTATAAAGGGCCAGGTTCATCATCATCTTTTTTTTGTTTTGAGTTGTATGAGGAAGATACATATATATATATGTGTATATATATATGTGTGTGTGTGTATAGATATATGTCCAGTTAAAACAGCCAAGCTAGTGCAAGGTAACTAAAGACTTCAAGGCAACTTCTCCTTAGTTTTGGAGGTTATTAATGAATGCACCATTAATATTTTAAAATGTTGTTTTATTAACTAGAACATTCTCATCAGATCTGAGAAGGTCCTTGTTATCGCAACCCCAATCTGTCATTGTTTTCTAAACTTTCATGCGAATTCTTTGATTTCATGTCACAGCTCAGTTTCTAGAAAAAAAAAATGTAGGGACTTTTTAACACACAGTGGGTCAAGGTCAGTGTTTGGCAATGAGTACTGTCAACGGTATAGCCATAACCAACGAAACACTTACATTGTTAATGCTAAAACAATTATCCCCTCTTTCTGCAACCAGTTTTCACGGGGTGAAAACAAGTTGGCTTGACCAGAAACCAAGCGGTTGATACAGCAGGGAAGCAGTCCAGCAAATCCACATTGTGGAGTCTAGATGGGATTGAGACGAAAGGGAAGGTGCTCAAAGTAAAAGTCTCAAAGGATAAGATCTCTTTCACCACTGACAAGTGAATTATTTGCCAAAGTTAGAGTAAAAGCAAAGATCTGACAATAGATGGCCTCCCTTCCTTACACCAGCAGCCAACTTGCTCCTCTTCTGTTTCTTTCTAAGTCTTCGGATCGCTGTGACCCTCTCAGAATCAGCTGGTGAAAACTTTGTAGGTTCAAAACCTCTGAAGAGAAGCAAATGGTTTGAAATGCTGTTCCCTTCTCTGTTAGTGTTACTATCCTTGATTTTGCTCATGCGTTACAGACTTGATCCTTCTAACTAGCATCAGTTGGCATTTTCTCATTGACTCCAATTAAAGGAGATCAGGACAGTAGATACGGCTCTGCGTTAGAAATCACTGCATGCTGGTAATCACAGAATTTTATTCAGAGACATATTTATCTGTGTTGATGAAATTAAAATAGAAGAGGGAGAGGGAGGAGGGAGAAACAAGCTCCAGCAGGAAGGCTGGCATTTTATTTTCCTTAGGCTTGCTTCTTTAGCAGACTGACCTCCCTCAAATAAATCCGTGCACCATGGAAACTATTTTCTCACCGAGGAAAAATTTCCAAGTTCAGCTGCAGGCCTATACATCAAGTTAAGCACGCAGCTAAACTGTGTAACTGTGTAATCTTGCTGCCCTCTCCCCATCCTTGGCTCCGTTGTTTGTCACACTTACTGTCATATCTTGTTTCGGAGTAGGGTAAGGTCGTCGGGGAGGGCACGTGCCTTCCTTTGTGTCTGTAAAGCGCCGGCGTGCGGGAGTACAGGGAAGATGGGGAAGGGAAACAGGTTTTCAGACCTTTGGAGGATAAATAATAAAGCAGTAATAACATGCTGTAAAATAAATGCTATCAACAGATATTTACACATAGGCTTTTATCTGAAGTTTCAACTGTGTTCAGCATAATTATAGTGCGGCTCAGCAAAATACAGGTGGACAGAATAGTAATTCCTTTATTGCTATTTGGCTTTATTGCATATTCACTAAGTGCCTACACCCTGCAGGTCTAAAATAATAATAATATAAATCTACTTATTAATACCTTCTGTAAGCACTGATGAACTGTGACCATCCACAGAGTGTGGAAATATCTGCACCTCTCTTTTACAAAATACCTAGGGGCCACCTAGCAATGTGGGTTAGCTCAGTCACTCACCTGGCAGTTAACATTGAAGCATAGCCTTAGTTTCGTGGAATTGGAGGGATGTATAGCAAAACATGGTGCACAAAGGTGCAAAGAACTGAATTATCTTTATTATTTTTTTAACCTGAACTGCTATTTACTACAACTATTGAGGGACATGAGAAAGACACTGAAGAGTTTAGTAAGTGAAGTAGGAGCTCATTTCCCTCAGAGACAGCAGAGACTCGGAGAGGGTAAAGATGAAGGAGAAAGACATTACAGCAATGAAACTGTTTAGAAGTGAATGTGAAATAAAGTGTGGGGAAAAAAAAGCGCGTACTAAAATCCAACTGAACTTGAGTAAGTTTTGATTCCTCCCAGCATCTAGGATTGCTAAAGCTCTAGCTCATGCCTTTTCATAAATGTGTTACCTAAATTCTCAAACTTTACAATAAGTGCAACCTTGCTTTGGGAAAACTAATTTCACAATGTCAAAAGAGACAATGAGACGTGGGAAAGTGATGATTAGAGTCCTGATCTGTCTGTGTGCCTATGACAATGCAGGGAATTCGGGGACAGAGCTCAGCAGGAGTTTAGTATGCTCACCCCTCATAGCAGCTAAACTTATAGGGATGTCACTAATAGAGAGGTTTCAGCTTTTTAAAACTCCATGTATGTTGAAAATTTAAGCTATGTCTTTTTCAGCCCGCTCCTTAACATGGCTATAAGCAAACATTGCAGATGCTTTTAAGGATCACTTTATGTATACCTAATTTTGTTGCTCTCCTGCCAGTCAGTTCCCAGCGTGCTTCTCAAAGAATTGTAAGACACTAATGGGGTATTTAAAGCCTGATAGCCATCTGACCTCCTGCCCTTTTTATTTTTCCTTTTATTTAAAAAAAAATCACTTCACTTTTATGTTCCACATGTTTTTGAAATACGTTCCTACACAGAATCAAGCTTACTAGCTGGCACGAGGAGAAAGGGATAAAACCAAAATGATGGCGATGTAATCTGTACAGGCAGAGAGAAACAGTGTCCTACAGACAAAATCTACTCCTATCTGGACAAAATCTGCTTCTACTTATTTTCAAGATTTTTATCTCTATAGTCTCAGATCCTGTCACTTTAGTAGTGATAATACTAACATAAACCTATTATGTGGAAAAAAAAAGATGTACATTCCTTTTCTTTGCCTCAGAATGGGCAGAGTTTACAGAGAGCCAGTTTTCTCCTTTGGTATCTGCCAAATCAAGATTGTAAGTGATCGTATAAAAAGTTTATCAACCTTTTCAGTGGCTCAAGGGTGTATGACTATGAATGGGCTCTATTCAGATTTTTTTATGATTCTGTCTTACACACACGTAACACCCTAGGTCCCCGTTTTCTCTTGTATTTACATGTAGTCCTGTTGTCCTCATCACGTGAACTGTAGTGCTTTCTTCATTAGCATATGCTGTTAGTATGTTCATTAAATTCATGTCACATAGTAATTAATCCGAAAATGATGTCATTTCTGCAGAACCTACAACCTCATTATGTTCACAGTATGTACATCACAGCCATGTTATTTCTGAGTAGTTACATGTGATACAGTCATCAAAAGGCAAGTATCTCTTAGGTGACATTTTGAAAAATGGGAGAAAAAAACTAAGATGACTGCCTCAAAATACTTTATTAATTTGCTGTTGCGCAGTAGTGGAGACTAACAGACAGTAGAGATGCACCAGAAATTCCTGATCTGGCTCCTAGCAAAGACCACCACTTTCTGTGGGCCCACGTTTCACACGAAGCATTTGGCGCCTCAGCAGTTCATTGCCGCTCTCTCAGATATTGCCCGTGCAGATCTGGTGCTGTCTCAGGTTCTGGGTCCTTCGCAGTAATTGCAGCAAACAGAAGCCACGGTCCAAGCACCAACACCTTCCGCTTCCCAGGAGCAGAACCGCAACAGCAGTTAAAGGAAACACTCGCGTATTACCTTATTTTAATAGTAATGGCTACCATGGCTTTATGTAAATACTGATGGTGGATAAGATACCCGTGTTTGTAAAGAGTTTCTAAGAAAGAGGAAGAGCAAACTAAATTCTGGGAAAGGAAGTAATACTCGTCTATGTATTTTCGTAACTTTTTAAAAAAGATTCACTAATCAAAAGGGGAACAAACTGGGTTTCTTCAAAAATGAAGAGGAAAGAAAGCTTGGCATACAGCCTGATTGTAAGAACAGTAGGGCAAACAAACTTCATAGCTCGAAACTATGACGCTCGGTGGATTTATGAATGAGATTACACGATGTGGTTGCCTGCCACAGCAGGGAATGGATTCACTGCCCCTGGAGGCAATTTTCCACTCCTATGCCAACTCGTGTGATTATTTAGATCCTCCAAAAAGTCTCATTAAGGTCCTGCAGCAAAGGATGGAAAAGCAGCAGCACTGCTTCAAATTTCTGTGGAGGACAGCGGGTTGTGGGAGGAAGGAGCTTTGGAATCGATGCAGGGCTGTGCTCTGGCTGGGCTGCCGTGGTTCGCAGGCCCCCCGGCCCCACTTGGGGCCAGCACCGCGTGCCACCGTCCCTATGGGCACTGGCCTCGTTACCCCATTGCCTGCGGCAACAGGAAAGGCCAAGGAGGCGTGAGCCGGCGGAAAGCTTCTCTGGGTCTCTGTTTGCCCATGGGACAAGGCAGTGCATGGCCACGGGGACGAGGCAGAGCAGGGCCACGGGGACGAGGCAGCGCGGGGCCAAGGCGCAGGCGGCTCCGCAGCGGGGAGGCCGCGGCGCCGCTGGGCACTGGGGCCAGGGGAAGGGCCCCACGTGCCGGGCGGCCGCGTGCCCCACGCGAGAGCCGCGGGCGGCCGGGCTCGGCGAGAACAAAGGCGGCGGAGCCCCGCGGGCGGCCCGGCTTCAACAGGAGCTGCTCTGTATTATTTTTACGCATTTATCTGTTTCTCCCAGATGCCCGCGGCGGGGCCGCGCTGGCCGCCCCTGGCCGGGCCGGGCCGGGCCGGGCCGGGCGGCCGCAGTGCAGCGCGGTGCAGCGCGGTACAGCGCGGTGCAGCGCAGGGCTGCGCAGGGCGGCGCGGCCGCCGCCTCGCCCTCACCTCAGCCGCCCCCCGCCGTCTGGCTCCCCCCGCGCTGTCTGGCGGCCCCCCCGCCCCCCGCGCGCTTCTCGCGCGAGCTGGGGATGCCGCCGCCGCCGCCGCCGCCGCCGCCGAGGGGGAGACACGCGGGGGGAGCCGCGTGACGTCGGGAGTTTTCCTGACCG
>JAVCKT010015719.1:7349-22661 GCA_032273925.1 Rhynchotus rufescens
CGATATTTCACACATACATGAACCTCTCAGCCTCAAAGTGTGAAGTTTGAAATGTAACAAAAATTACAATTAGTAATTTTTAAGTTAGCTACTTGATTTGACCTTCATCAAAGCATTGAGACATAGCATGGATCAACACGTCTAAGAATTTTGCTGACTTAGTCAAAACCTCAAGCCCCTAAAGAAACTTTAGAGTCACTAGGGTCAGTGATATAGGCCAGCATTGGTTTTCAGGAGTATTTTTTTTTTATTATTATTATTTAGAAAAGTGGTGTTCTTGCATGTTCTGTGTACTGTGAAAAAATAAAATCAGAAAATGAATATGGGGACAGATTATCAATTATACGTGTTCATCAGTGGCATGTGCTTAGATTCACTCTCCCAGTGTTCTTTCTAACTTAGAACTGGTAGGTGTCAGTTGTAAGAATGCAAAAATGCAGGAGTAATCCATGTGAATCGTCCCGGAAAATACTTCCTTTATCTGAAAACATTTTATTTATCTTATGGATTAATTCTGGAATTCTCAAAAGTGGAATGTGTGAGACATTTCAGAGATTTAATGACTGCTGTTTGAAAATGTCATTTAAGTATTATTTATTTTTATGGACCCAAACTGTTATTTTTTGATGAGATGAAAGAGCATTAGGTAAATTATGAAGTCATACTTGGGTTTAATGTTTGTCCTACTGTGAATTGGTTTGTATTCTTTCTCTGTCATTTTTTTTTTGTGGTGACAAATGCAAAGCTAAGACCCAATGAAAGTCCCTCTGATCCAATGTTTGATCGCAAACACCATATAGACATTTTAAGTGAGAAATAAGGATGACAAACCTCCTGCTCAAAAAATTCTCTCTGAGTGCTGTTATCACAGCTTGGGGAAGTCACTGGACTGACAGAATAGTTAACGAAAAAGCTTTTGGTCATTGCAAATGGTTGAACCCAGTAGAATCACTTGGAAATAGGATTTATCAAAAAAGCAGCCACAGGGAAGTAGATAGTTCTAACAGAACTGTAATCACCTACTGTTTAATATATTTTTTGTTCAACTGGCACAAAAATAGCAGATTAAATGGAATACATAAGCACCATCAGGAGTTGTAGATGCTCTGGGCTAAATGGCATGAGCTGTAATTCACCATACTTCAATTAGATTTTGTAATTTAACAAAACAAAAAATAGCATAGACAGCTGGTATCAATGGCATTCACAATTATAAGAATTTTGTTAGTTAAAGGAGGTAGAATTCTGCAATGCTCAAAGTAAAAAAAAAAAGATATTTGTTATATCAATTGCATTTGCTGAAATTATGTGACGGACAAAACAAATAGTGGGTAGGCATGTTGCTTTAGTTAACGTTTAGTTAATAAAAGGGAAGTATTTGCCAAAGGTTGAAAAACTACTAATAGGGAGAAAGAAAAAACATGATTCCTTCAAAAATCTTTTGTGTATGTCAAAATTTTCTGTTACCTTCCAGCTCTATAAACATGTCCTGCTCAGGACAAGGTTTTTTCATAAAACTCATAAAATTGAAGAAGGTTAAAGACTGTCTACTTAGTACCTATATTGCATTAAAAAAAGTCAAAAATATCTGAATATTTTTATTTAGTAGTACTAGTGACTTTTTTTTTTTAACCTTTTTTGCATGATATTTCTGCAAATAGTCTATAGTTTCACTCATTAAAAAAAATGCACTGAACAGGAATCTTAACTGTATTACAGTTCACAAAATAAGATAGATTAAATAATGCAATCCCCAAACTTGTTACAGTAATTTCAGCTCAGTAACACAGAATCATAGCATAATTTAGCTTGGAACAGACATTCAGAGAACATTTGGTCCATTCCCTCCTACTCAGAACAGAGATAGCTTTGAAGTTAGTTCCATGTCAAAGCTTGGTCAGGTAATTTAGTGCCTGGCCCAGCCTTCTCAAGGCCCCAGTGAACCTAGTTTAGAGAGTCTGTTGCAAAGATGATCTTGCCCCAGATTGTCAGATCTGCTCTTTCTCCTCTAATTAACAATCAAATACCCCTTATGGAGTCCTTATCTTTCCTGGGAAATACCTGAGCAGATTTTCCAGCTGCGCTTTCTCTAGAGAGGAAGGGAACAGGTTATTCACATTATATTGCAACCCAGATCAGTAAGAGAACAAAGAACTGTTCTCTAGTTGCTCTGGTGAAAGTTACATCTAATTTCTTAGTTTAGTGTAGGTTGACTGCACTTATTGCACTACATACTGTGACTACATATACCTATCTACAGACACACATCAGTCAGGGATTCTTGTTTTTCTTAAAATTTGCAAAGGCTGAAGAGAGCTAAAAGTAGTAGATTATTTCCAAGGCACAGTTAATCCTGGTGGATTGCTAGAGTAATAAGATATAATTAAACACAGGTGATCATCAACAACATATTTGTTGGCAAGGTTCAGGAGCAGTGCATATCTCTCTTCATTGGTTGTTTTCCCTCATGACTCGTCTCCTATGTTTTAATAATTTGTACTATTTTTGTTTGTCATGAAAAACTAGTCTCACAAAGACTAAATTAAACAAGCCGGTAGGACCTTAATAATTAAAAATGCTTGAAAGAATCTAATTAAAAAGACCAGAGAATATTAATCAAAAGAATTGTTATCTAGAAAAGTAATTGCTCATTTGATGTGGGCAGCTCAGGTTAAATATCTCAAAGAAACAGGTACATTTTAGAATTTTGAAATTTCAGCTGGTCTACTGTTTCTAAGAGCTCAGTAACTGGATTCAGTGAGGTCCAAATATATTTTGCATTTGATTTGCTTGAAGTTGAATTGCCACACTGCCTGTTACCTCCCTTATTTGCACGAGATGTAGCTTAAACTTGTTTTACATCACCCCTTTGCACACAAATATTTCCTGATTTTTTTCAGTTATGAATTTGTGTCTCTAACAGCATTATGTCAGACTGAACATCAACATTTGGAATCTGTATTTGGAAGCTTAAAGATAACTAGATATTACATCAGATGAAAAGTTAATATATAAACCAGATGTACTGGTTGATTAACTCAACAGGATTAACTCTCAGTTCTGCTATATTTCACCTAAAAAAAAGATGTGATCAGAGCTGGATCTTTTTGTCCTTCCTAATTTGTTTCTTCATTGCATATTCCCTACCTGTCTCAGTATTAATGGGTTGGAGGCTGCTTCTCCGTGAGAAGATGTGTGAAACAGAGTCAGGCTCTATGAGCAGGTCTTGTCCAGGAGGGTTTCTGATCAAGTCTACCTTACAGGAATAGAAAAGATTTTGTGAGAGGGCTGACTGAAATACAATAGATTTGTTAAAAATATTCTTTAAGCAATCAGAGGATTTGATAGACCTTCTTTAAACTACTTGCTATGTAGAATAAAGACATCCTTCTCCTGCATGTAAATCTGGAGTAAGTGAAGTGCAACTCAAGGCTCTTTATACATGCAGAGATCTGTTCATTTGTGAATCCCCCAAACTCCTTCTCTAATAAAACCCGTCATGTGGTTGTCTGCAGATACTAGCATATAAAACAGCTTGCAAGAGGGGTCAGATCAAGACTCAGAATTTGCAACAGAAATCATACATAATTTTCCCTCATTTGATTGAAGCAACTGATTAGCACTGAATATTTTCTCCCTATTTGTAATTATACTCTGCTTACATCATATATGCTCTTGTCCATGCTATATTATAATCATTTGCCTCACAATTAGATCTGGCTTTGTTTTCTCCTTTACCCTGTCACCTTATTGCAGATAACAGTCTTACAGCGAGTCCTTGGTGCTCTCAGAGTAGTTGCTTCCTGCTTAATGTCTTTAAAAAAACTAAACAAGCAAAAATCTGTCCCTGCAAACCCCTCAAGGCTGACAGGCAAGCTGAGGATGAAATTTTGCTACGTGCTAGTCACTGTGCTGTCTGCTGATGAGCAATGTTGTCTTCCAGGTTTTCCTTGAGCTGGTATCATGCCCATGCTGCAAGGAGAAGGTAATGAAGCATTACTGAATAAAAAGAAGAAATCTGGAAGTCTGGAAATTATGCAGCCATTCTTGTGGGTATTTATTTATTTTTTTCTGATTTACCTGTGAAATATAAAAGCAACCCAACTCTGAAAGCAGTGAAAAAAGCTTGAGTGGGCATCACATCTGCTCCATGCTGGTAAGATCGTTACTTTTCTTCCTTCTTTGTGGTTTCTTGATGTACTTAGAAGCACAACCTCTCAGACTGCAAGGGAAATCCTGGCAAGTGTATTAAAGTACGTCTCAGGAGATACTGGCTTCTTGATCTGCCTGGAGGAATACGGAACAGGCTCATCTGCTCATCTCTTTTTCTTCAGTCTTTTTTGCATACTTGGATACTTTGGAGTAAGTTTCTGGTGTCAGTGTGGGTCCAAACTCAATTTTTTTAATCACAATATTTGCAAACCTTCAGAACAGTTGTTGAGATGCTTAAAATAGGGATTAGCTTCCAAGCATCCATCCCTTGGCGGCAGGTGGCAGTGAAAATTCCAGCTACTAGTATAATCCAGAAAAAATCCAGTAATCCAGAGGGCAGAATGGAAGTCCTGATCATCTCCAGGCATGTGGAAGGATAAAGTCAGCACTTCGACTTAATGTAAACTCCATCTACATTACCAAACAATTCCTGATGCTCCCAGATTTTTGGTGATAGTCTTAGCCTTTTATATACCACAGAATTTAACACAAAACGTGTCATCTCATAGTAAATATAAAGCCTTCAGCAGTTTAGGAAGAAATATATATATATATATATATATATATATATAAAAAAAATCAGAATATATAAATAAAGTGCAGTAACTGTTACAACTCAAATTTATACAACCTGGAAAAAAAATCAAACGCCTGGGAATGCTCATTTTGACCTCAAGAACTCTTGCATAAATTGTTAAAAGAGAATAGATTCTTATTGCAGTTTCTTACATTGTTTTCTTAATCAAATTAATTCTCTAGCAAAGGAGTGCTTTTTAAAGATGCGATGGGGACAAGACATCCCTAGATAAATTATTTCTACTTTCATGTTAAAGCAAGAATCTGAACAACAAAAACAAAAAAATCTTTTGTAAGAAAGTTTAAAATGATTGCGCTAAAAAAGAGCAATATGATTGCAGTCACTTTTGGCTGAAAAGTGACCTGTTCCATGGGCCATGTTTCAGCTGCTGGGCAGAACCAGGTGGTTTTCTTTATTTACTGGGCAGCTGAAACAGGTGTGCTTATAGATTTTTGCATTAATTTCTGACAGGATCAGTACAGAAATTCTCCGACTCATTTTAAACCATATAATTATTCCTGGGAACCTGCTGAGGCTAGAAATGGAAAAGCCTAAGGTAGGGAGCACCTGCTAGGCTGACATTAGATGCCCAACTTGCCACCAGCATCAGGAGGACTGTGGTTTTGTGGCAGCACAGGGAGCCCATGGTGCAGAGATCAGGAATGGAGCCACAACAGATGCTATTCAGATTTGAAAATGATTTTGAGGCCTGTCTAATGCATTATCAAGTCCAGGCTTATTCAGCTGGTTTTATAAAGTCAAAGCTGATTGTTTTCAGCTGTAACAGGAAACTAATTGACACTAAATAAGAAACCCTTAATAGCATGATGTGACAGCATTACATTAGGCTAAAAGTATTATTTTATTCAAGGTAAATTGCCCTGGTCTTCTCTGGGTATTGGGAATGGCATTTGATCATGGACATTTAAAGTGTATTTTTTCTCCTGAAAGCTTGTTATACAGTTACTACAATTAATAAAATTCCACACTCTGGTTTTAATTATATTTGCACTTTCCTGCACTGCTCACAAACACTTTCTCTTTTGTTTCCCATGACCTTGCAAATGCATATGTTGTTCATAGGTAAAGGCAAAGAACCAATATTTGATTGTGGAAGAAATCCTATTATCAAGGAGTCTTCCTTAGAGATCAGAAGACTTCCTTGGTGCATTTTATGCTGCCCCAGGGTATATTCCCTGCTATCCAGAGACAGCTTCTTTCCCAGCTGAGTCACCTTAAAACAGATTTGATAAAACACAGCAACAGCTGGGAGTAACTGGAAGAGGACTAAATCCTTCCGTTTAAGTAGTCAGTTTTCTAATGAGCCAAGGATTGTGTGTGCTCTGTGATATCTGAAGGAAAAACATCAGATTGTGGTATTTCTCCTTCTTCTCTTTATGAGTTCAACAATTTGACTCTGTAATTCCAAGGTAAGCGTAGATCCTTCCAGGGTTTCTTTTTCTTGTTTTTTTGGGTGATCAAGAATCCTTCATATGTCTAGTGAATAAAAATGGGAAGAAACCTCATGTCTTAAGGCCAGCCCTGGTGAGGCTTTGTGTGAGCTTCCCTTTGCAATTCTTGAGATATTAATGGGTAAAGGAAGATGAATGAAGCTCTGTATTATCATATCAGGTACTGTTGAATGTCACTGGATGTGGCTTTGAGCAGAGGTTTGGAGGGGTATTTTTTTTTTTTTTTTTAATTTATATGCGTTGGTGCTAGAAAGCTGATTTTCAGGAGAGCAGGTGATAACCATGCTGAACCTCCCAATTGCATATTAGAAATGGGACAATTGCATGTTAGAAATGGGACAAAAAATGGATGAAAGAGATCACAAAGGAATCCCAATGCAAGAAGAAAGATATTGATGTATCCCATTTACTGTTACAAGACTATTATTAATGTGTTTTCATCTTCAAAGATCAAAGTAATTATTTTTCAGCTTCATCTTAGGTAACAATTAGCAAGACCTTATCTATATACTACTGTTATAGCCACATTTGTGTTACAGTTATGTCTGTACAGAATATATTTTCAGAAATGAATTTTGGAAAAACCTAGGTGGTTTTTCTACATTTCCTTGAAAAAAAATGTGCATATAGTGAGGAAAAAAAGTTTGTATGCAGAACATGTGGGAATGGAGTAACAGTATCAAGTAATGAAATTATTATAGGCTCTCTAGTTATGCCGTGTTGAGGAAGTGTTACGGGCTCTTTAATTGGTTTTCTGAAAGCAAAAAATCTAAACTAATCTAAATATATAGTAATATTTGAGCAGTCCCTGCTAGCTTATACAGAAGCTGGTTATAACCTTACTCAGACAAGAGTTTTCTAGCTAGGCAAGGTAATTCATGCTATATTTACCCACCCTACCTAAACATGCTGTACATGAGCTTTGACTGTCTTTAGGAACTCTGCGGCTGGCAGGTTCCAGATGCACATTGGATGCCTTCTTGTTTGTGGCTGCAGTCAGGAACATCCGTCAATTGACTTCAGCGTTGATATTTCTCAGACTTGTCTTAGTGTTTGAGCCTTTTGCAGTGAACCAAAGCTCTCCTTGGGCAGAGAAAGGGCTGGCAGGCGTTTTGTCAGGGTAATTAAACCCAACTGTGATGCTGCCAGGGTTGCATCTGTCAGAAATAACAAAGGAACCAGGTGCATATAAGCCTAGGGAGCTGGTGAAGTATTTTATGGCTTATAGAAACCTTTGAAAGGGGGGAAAAAATGAAAAGGGAGTCCCCAAATAGGTAAATCAAAAAATTTTTTGCTGCCCAAGTCTTTCTGCTATGCTGGATGTTAACCTGATGGACATTCTTCTCTCCAACAAAGCTCAGCTGAATGTAATGAAAGGACTCGCAGTCCTTATCAGCAGATAGGGAGAAATTCATAGGAAATCTTTTGAAAATTCCTGGTCTCTTTGATGAGCTGATGTTTAATACACTTGATGATGCTAGTGTTGAGTAGCAAAATCTTTTACTGTCCTGAGGCCAAAGTTGCTTTAATAAAAAAGGCAAAAGATGTTGAGTCATGTACCTCCTGTCAGCTTGCCTCTTTATTTAACAATGAATAATAACTAAAATGTTAAGTAATCATCTCCAGTAAGTGATATGGAAATGAATATGCTTTAGCAAGACAAGAGTCATTGACATACATTAGTATATTCATATTACATGGTAATGTTTTAATGGCTTCATGTTTTCAAATTTATTTCCTTTCTTTTTATGTTAGTAAAACCCTATTCCTGCAAAATGAGTCCAGTCTCATCAATAATAATAATAATAGTAAAAAGCTCTAAATCATCTTAAATGTCCTGCAGAGTCACCCCCTAAGTAAAAGTCAAGACAGGCTGCCTGAGAGTGGGATTTGTGCAGTATTGATCAAGCAAATAAAAAAATGAAGCACCTGGCCCAAACCTGTCTCCTTTTAAAAGCAAAACAGAAAAAAAACCCCCTCTCATTTCTGAAATGCTTATGTTTGCCTTCAATTTTCAGCAGTGACTTTGGGCATGGCTTTACAGCATCTGCTTCAAGGGACCCGAACATTCACAGCCCTGAGAGTTCTCTCTTAAATTCATTTTCTCTGGTTATATATCCAGAAACAAAGGCACCTTAAAAATCAATAGTCATTTTTAAAAGTAGACCCATTACTGTATGGATAAGTACATTTTATACTATTTTAGCTACAGTAGTTGCACTGAATCACCCAGAAGTTATGTGAAAGTTGTAAGAAATGCTATACACTGAACAATTCTATTTTTTTTGGTAAATTACCTTTCCTTTGTTGTCTTCCATACTATTAATCTTGTATTTGAAAAAAATAGTCTTGAACATTATTTAGAAAAAATATATTTCTTGGGCTGATATCAAAATCTCCGATTGCAGAATCTCTAAATTTTAGGTTGCTTCTAAATGTTCCTATCTTAATATTTATACAACTTTGTAGGGCAGAGAGATCAACCCCCACAAAAAATCCTTAATTTTTGAAGGAGGGCATTGGAATATACTCCTTAAAGAAAATACTTATTGGTAATTGAAAGCAAACAAAGAAAGCAACAAGCAACACAGTAAGTACAGTAAGTAGTAGATGGATTTTGCAAGCTCACGTTGGGAACTGTGCCCAGCCCACCAAGTTTTCTCCAGGAAAGGCCCGGGATCAGAATGCGCAGCCAGGACTTGCAGAGTTCCTGTGGGAAGCTGCGTCCGCTGCAACTTCGTGACGCCCCTGCGAGCGCTCACGCAGCTCCAGCCGGCGTTACTGGTGGTGAGGGGCTCGCCTTTCCGGACCTAGACACGCTTCGCACCCGCGGGGCCCGGCGCAGGCCTCGACCAGCCCCGCGCCCGCCGCCCTTCCCAGCGCTTTAACCAACTGCGCCAGGCCTGGCGCGGCCATCGCGCTCAAGGCGGGCGAGGGAAGAGGAGCCGCGGGCAACGCGAGGGCGACAAGCGCCAGGGAGCTTCACCAACGGCCGCAGCCGTTACGGGAGCCCCTCCCCCACTCCACGCCGCCCCCAACGGTCACTCGCTGCCCCCGCGGGCGCTCCCCGCGCCGCAGGGCGCCCCTGCACGCGCTTCCCCGCTCACCTCCGCCCTCCTCCTCCTCCTCGCAGCGCGCCAGGATGGCCAGCTGGGCCAGCCCCAGGAGCAGCACCAGCACCCACACCCTGCTCAGCCTCATCGCGCCGTCACTGCTAACGCCACCAGCGCCCGCCGAAGCGCCCGCGCCCCCGTGCGCGCAACCAGCCGCTTGCTCTGAGGTGCCCCTCGGCCATTGGCTGCCCCACGCGCCGCCAATCACCGCCCGCCACTGGGTAGAGCCGCGGCCGGCCCCGCACGAGGCGCCACATTGCCGCTCGCCATTGGCTGAGTGCGGCTCAGGGGCGGGGCACAGGGGGGCGTGGGGAGCCAGTGGCGGTGCGCCGCGTCTCGGAGGGGCGGGGCGGAGCCGGAGGCGGAGCGGGAGGCGGAGCGGGGCGAGGCGAGCTGGGGGGCGGGGGGAGTCAGCGCGTGGCTGTGACCGTTGGTGCTGTAACCGCCTCTCGGCGGGTCCCGCGGTAGATTGAGAGACCTCAGAGGTCTCCATTAGGAGAGCGACTCAAATAAGTTCAAAACACCTTAGGCGCTTACTTTTGACGCTGCCTTCGCCTCTCAGAGATCTCCTAGGGCTCAGGCGCATTTTGGATAGCAAATCCAGCTGTAATGTGATGAAACCAGCTGCTGTAAATGCAGATAGCGCAACGGAGAGTAAGTGTGAGTACTGCAGCCTCTCTGTGGTGCTTAAGTTTTTGTTTATTTGTTTGTTTTGGTATTTTCTGAAAGCTGTAGTGAAATGGGAATACTGAAATGGGAAAGTTTAGGTTGATAATGAGAGAATAGTACTTTAAGACATTTTTTGCAAGACTGCCAGTTTTTACTAGTCATCAAATTTGCAAGTGTAAGTAGATCTTCAGATGACTGATTCTTCCTCTTTCTTTTTACAGAGTTGCTACCATTAAACCATAGCCTGGCCTTAGAAACTTGGCAACAACGTTTGGTACAGTAACCAACTTTTCCCCCAAAGCCTAGTGTGAGGTAATATGTCAAATGTTGAAGTGCAACTAGCTGTTTTCAGTAACACAATTCAGACATAAGCAACGCTTGTTCAATTGCTCATCCTGTGGATATCTGAAATGTAAATAAAAGTGCTGAAAAATGGGGTTTTGGTGTTTGATTTGCCAGCTTGGCCATGTGCTTGGAGGACTTGTATCTGCTTGTAAGCTGCTGTGACAACTAACTTGGTTTAAACAGAAAAACTTTGATCCTAGAGAAGCAGTTAGCAAGTATAAAGCACTATTAAATTCAGTGCATAGGGCTCATACTCTGCAGTGGTAGTAGTATCATGGAGTTGAATAGCTTGTAGTAAGTATCTTCAAGGTACTGAAGTTCAAGTTTAATGCACGAAAACCACCAGGTTTGAGGAGACTGAGAAGATGATGTGCTACTGTGAAATTCTGCATCTATCAGTAGTCTATAGAAATAAGTTGGAAAAATGCAATGAGAAAAAATGCATAGTTTTTCATTGGTACATTATAGAAAAGGAGGCAGTGCCTGCCCTCAACTCAGTTGCCAGTCAAAGTATTTTGCAAATATACTGAATAATGCATTAACAGTTTTTTACAATCTTATTTCACAGATTTTGCGCTCTTTAAGCTACAGGCAAGATAACACTCTTACTTGTTGAGTGATGGAGTCTGAAGTTAGTCTCTTGCAGAAGACATTCTGTAATTTTTCCAGTTCCTGTTCACATAGGCACATCTATTTTTATTAAGAGAAATATTTATTTGTTTATTTATTTATTTATTTATATCCAGTTTTGGTTTGGAGATCATCCACTTTGACCAGTCAAGACAGAGGAATACAATCAGGCCCATCATTAACATTTCCTTAGCCATTGAAAACAAGTTGAAAAAGCTTGCAGAAAAAATAATATGTAAAAGACAGAAGTGGGATACTTATTGCTTTTTGTGTGTGAGACCGCAAAATAAGGGATTAATAATTAGTTTTTCTTCTGCTATGATTATTTTATGATTATTGAGTTTTATGTTTAGTCATGTTAAACATATTGAATAAACAGATCAATAGATTTGCTAAATTGTTAAAGCTTCCGTGCACTAACATCCAGCTACATGTAAAAACAGGGGTGTGAGTACAGCCTTTGCATTTGTTTGAACTGCAGCAGGAAATCCTGTACAGAAGCCCTGTAACCCCTGCACACCTAAGGACAGCCTGATCATCTGGCTAAGGGATTCAGTGAGCAAGGGCTGCTGCTGTGGGTGCTTGCTGTGCTGGTAGTGCAGATCTTAGGCACTTCCTGTTAGACAAACCGGACCTTGACAGACGCGCGGGATCTTAGCCTGCTCTGTCTTCAAGCCTGTCTGTCAAGACAGAGGCAGCTCAAGTTAGCGCAGCAGGTTGTAAATTACATGCTAAGCAGAAGAATATATCATCAGAGACCAGCTGCAGTGAAACTGTAAGCTTTGTGCAAATGTGAAATACTGGCAAGGGTGTGCAAGCTGTGAGGCTTTTCCAGACAAATCCTTGCTGTTAGGTAGTCCTGTTCTGTAAAAGCTGAAAATGCTCTGAACCTGGTAATGCAGCTATTAGCACTTCTGCCTTTGCCAAGTACTCATTCTTTACATTGGTTAGGACCAGAATAAGAAGTGTATTAAGCTACTCTATACTAGGAGGTTCTCTAGGCAGAAGGAAGGTGAATCAGAGCCTAGGGTAGTTAATTAAGTATAATCTATAGGTTAGGTGCATGGAAAGGTGAATGGTCCAGGCCCCTTTCAGCATGTCTGACATGACTCATCAGCCACACCTGCTTATAAATCATTTTCCCTCCTTATATCACTAGAGAGCAAACATAAGCTGGCTGAAAGTATGAAGCCTCATGGAGTGGGTAAAGGAGCGCTGGAACAGGCTGCCCAGGGAGGTTCTCCTTGCCTTGTTCTCCTTCTCTGGAGATCTTCAAAATCCTCCTGGATGCCACCCTGTGCCACATGCTCTAGGTGTCCCCATGTGTGAAATGGACTTACTGGCAAGCCAAAGTGTAAGGATTTGTTTACAGAGTGCTCCAGTAGAACACAGCTATCAAATATCTTCTGTTCCAAGATGTACAACCAGCTCTAGTAAGGGGAAAAAAAAAACCCAAAAAGGTTGAAAATCCCATTGCAAATATTAGTTTCAGCATTTTACAGCATTTTTTACTTCTCTTACTTCTACATGGAATTCACAAGAGCCCACCTGGAAACACAAGCCATTCCTTAGAATAAATATAATGCTAAAGAAACTTCTATTAAAAACTACATGGCAAAAAATACACCAAAGGTCCAGCTAGGCTGGCACACTGGCTTGGCAGTAGTCTGTGCTGGAGGTTTCAGAATAATACATGGTCATCCCATGGGGGAGGGGGGAAGAACTTAGAGGAAACATTATATCTTTCCCCGCTCCTTTCTCCTTGCTGAGAAGAAAGCTGGCATCTACCCTCTGAAAATCCAGAAGGACAAAGTTTATAAAATACTTTGAAGAAAGCTCTTAAAGCATCTAAGACTAAACTCTGAGCTCAGTGCTGAGTAATCCTGGGACAACTTGTGTTTAAGAAAATCATCCCAAGCCGTAACAAAAACCTTACCCTGATCTCCCTCTAGTCTTTTGCTCTAGCTGAACCACCTGCCAGAAACAACAGGTCATCCCACTGTGAGACAGTTGTATTTGAGTTACTGCTGCGTGTGCTGAGGTATTTAAGAGCGTTTCTGCAGCTCTTCCCTGAGCCCAAGCACAGCTAACATAGGCAAGGGTGACACGGCCCCTGTCTCACAGCTGTCTTACCAGGCAGTGCTGCAGGCACACGTGGTCGTTCGACTCCTGGGCAATGCGGATGGCTTCCTGGAGCGCGAGCTCGGCCTGCTGACTATGGGCAAACAACAACACAGGAGGGATTCATGTTCCCATAGCACTTAAAATGCAGCATTACAAAGGTACAAGGGAATACTGCTTTGAATTATGCATATCCCACTCAGAAAAGAACTGATTTAATAGATCAAATAAGAAAGCTTGTACTTCCTTCTTATCATTTCAGCAATATATTCTGGTCTTGAAGCTAGCAAGCAAGGCAGCATTGTGGAAAACTAACTGAAACCCCTAAATGGGCTTTCAAACCTATGTGCATGCTAACGTGTTAAGTTTGAACAGAGACAAGATAAAGTATCTGCCTAGGTAGAAATGCTACTTCTTTGTATTTTTTAGAACTCCATCTCTCTCCAGTCCTTCTACATGATGCATCCAGGCAGAAGTCAATAAATGTAAGACTTATATGGAAGCAGCTAGGACAGTCTTATTTATCAATAACACCCACACTGATGGTTTTTTAGAAATAATACCAAATTTCTCAGATTTTATTTATTCTTTCTCCAGATCGTCAGCTCATAAGGGTTTAAATCTAATAGAAAAACAATGTGCATTTTTGAGAATATGGCTGGAAATAAGCACCCACATCCACTGACCTTTCTGAGATCACAGAAATGCAGCAAGTAAGAACTTAACTCCCTAGGAAACGGTTGCAACTGGACACAGACAAATGCCAGCTCTTATGGTGCTGTGGATTACTTAAGTTTGTTTCTATTTTGACATTTATTTGGTTTCCATAATAACGAAAACAAATCAAGATTCCAAGAAATTCCAGCCCAATGCAACTATAGCTGTTGTTGAATTAGAGAAAGTACCTTCTCCTGAACAGATTTTCATAATGGATCAAAGGTCCATCTATTACCACTGAAGAGATGCAACAAGATGAATTTTACATGCAGGGTACAAAGCATTGACTTACTAATGGCCAAACCGACAGTGCAGTGCAGCCAGATTGAGGGCAGCGTATCTCAGACTCCGACCGTAACCTTCATCCCCGTTGCTTTTGCTCTCTGCTCCGGTGAGAATTAAACGGTCAAAGTAGTGAAGCAGGCTGTGTGTTGAACTGAAGACATCCTGCACTCTAAGATTGTTTAAGTAGCTTAGGTAATGCTAGAAATGAAAGCAAAATCAGCTTTAAGTAAACAGAACTATTAAAAGAGTAAGTTTTTGAGAAGGGGGATGATAAAAGTACCTATTTGGCCCTTGACATTAGAAGAGGACAGGACAACCTTTTCTGTTAGAAGCAGAACAGCAGTGAGGACTTTTTGAGTCATGAAGCCCAGCCCTTCCTCTGGCAGCACTTTCAGGGAATCTTCTCCAAATGGGGGCAAGAAAACAGCCTGCCTTAGCCAAAGGGCAACTGGGAGGAAGTCTTGAAAACTAAAGCAGGAGAATTTACTGGAAATTCATGGGAACAGCTCAAGAGAAAGTGCTCCGGGAACGAGGCAAATGCTCACAGCACACATTTGCTTATATGAGTTGTCTATTGCTGTCTGTCTACTTCCAAGCATCAGAAGTGAGCATCAACAAACAAATATCAACAGAGATTTCATCTAATACTGATTTCTAAATTATAGAAATATGAGGCCCGAAATTTCTTAGTAAGAGTGCATAAAAGGAAACAAGCTTTAGATTCAGTTCAATTAGAATGCAACGCAACAGTCCCACCAAAGTTGGCAGGATTATATCTACACATAGAGCTAGACATGTGGTTAAGTATTTCGCTTAATTAAGGTTTCTGTACCTTCTGGAGTTTTACTTTGAATTACTAAACATTTACATGCTTCTTACTCACATTTTTACCATCTGCTTATATTTCAATATAGAATAAATGACTCCCAAATAACCCTATCCTAGAGATATGAAGAAATCCCTTTACAACCATTCTGCATGAAGAAAAAGATACTTACTGCTTCAGCAAAGTCTGGATTAAATTTTAACAAGTTATTCAGTTCCTTCTGTAAAGATGCTGGAGCAAGAGCTTTTGTTTCGTCGTTCTTCAGTAAAGAAGCCTGGAATAAAATTTGAAACTGAAGTTAACTAGCTCAAAGCTGGCAGGGGAGAAGAGCCCCACTGTGTGGGG
>JAVCKT010015722.1:6191-19510 GCA_032273925.1 Rhynchotus rufescens
GGGCGGGGGGGGGGGGGGGGGGGGGGGGGTGGCAGCAGCAGCCGCCGCCGCTGCAAAACGCGTGCGGTTGCTGGGGGATGAGGAATTCTGCGTGGTCGTCAAGTATTTTTATGGGAGCTTCAGGGTACTGGGAGATGTGTTTTGGAAGAAGATGGAAAATAGAGCGTTCCACATAAAACTTGCACGTAGGGCTGCCCCTGGAGCGCTTTTCCTGACACAAACAGGAGGACCCAGAACGGCAGGGGCCGATCAGCTGCTCGTTAAATTAAGAGCAGAGACACCCACGAGCCGAGCGGCTGCGACACTGCGCTCGGGCCAATGCACGCGCAAGGAAAACGGGTTGCGGAGCACCCAGGAAGTGCAAAGCGGCTCTTCCCATGCGGCTGCGCCTTCAAATGTTATTATCCCTTCATTTCCAGTATCTTCCCCAAGCATCTCTTCAGGGCCGGCCTTGAGGAGGCGGCGGGTACCGAGCGCGCAGCTGGGGCTGCCTGAGAGCGGCAGCGCCGCCGGAGGCCGCGTTGATGGACGGACAGAGTGACCCCGGCGCCGGGGCTGCAGCGCCGCATGGCCCAGCCGCAGTAAGACCAGGCGCCCTTGTTGTCAACGGAGCGCGCGCTGGCGGGTGGCGGGGGTCTGCAGCACCTTGGCGGCGGATTATGTTACTGCCTTTTTTGTTTGTTTGTTTGTTTTTTAACTATAAGAATCACATTGGGAGGAGTTGCATGGTGTTTGTTTGTTGCATCTCTAGGACGTAGTGATGTTTGCATTTGATACGCTGTGTCTCATGAACCCAAAACACTGGAGTCCTTTGAAGATTATGTAAAAATACAGGTGCAGATACTCTTCAGAGAGAGTAATAATGGGACCAGGCATTCAAGAATATCCCTTATTACTGCACAGATGCACACAGAAAAAGGGAAGCCAAATCAATGAAACCCACAAAGGAATGATAAAGTAAGGAAATTATTTTCTCTCTTTATAGTTAGAGGTATCTCTAAGTACTGTAAATTAGTTGATAAATGCATGACTGTGTACTGTTCAGATTGCCCTCGTCTCTGATCCACAGCAAGACAAGCAGCAGCGACAGAGACAACTGCGTCAGTGCTGGCAGCACAGGACTGGTTTTCGTTATTTTCCAAGATATTAAACTGATGACATATATATGCATATATAAAAACAAAGTCATACTACACTCACACAAGATCTATAAAGAATAAATTCTGCCTGGCAAAATGAACTGCACTGAACTCAATCTAAAGTAGCCTGGGAGGGTAAAGTTTGTTTACTCCTGCTGTAAAATGCTGCTTTAAAACTTTCATTTTTGAAATTAGTAGTTATTTCTTATTGTAGAACAAACACCATTGTTTTGATTCATACAGAATAAGCTGTTTTAGTGAATCTGTGTGGGTTTGTGTTGTCGCATGCTTGCTCTTGTGCTTACAGAAAAAAGTATCTGATTTGTTTGAGGAAAGGAAATACTGCATAACTTAGTTTTAAGCTGTCCAGATCAGTAATGTCATTGCTTTCAGCTTCATTTGAAGTTTTTCCTACCAATATTTTGCCCAATCCCACAACAAACAATAGTGAAATAGCACACAAAATTTTGTTTGTTTTATCTATTCTATCTCTATCTATTGTCTTGTTATCAATTGTGATTATGCAGTTTGGTGTAGTATGAAAATAAAAAGTGACCACAGAGTAGTTCTCATGAACTCTCAGTCTCTCTTCGTTGCAGCTATCTCTCTCTCCTAAAAACTGACTTGTGTGATCATGTAACTATCAGTGTGTGATAATCTGCTAAATCCTTGCTAGTTACAGTGGTGGAAAAAGCCATCTGAGTACCAAAGGACTAAAGAAACAAGTATCTCATGTGAGATCTGCTGGAACATTAGACAGAAATATATCAAGCGCCACTGAAAAGGTACATCAGTCAAGTTCCTTTTTCCGTTACAGAAAGAGTCCACAGTCTGTACCAGCTTTCTCAGTCGCAGTACCAGTATCACATATTCTCCTATCTTTTCAGATTTCCCATGACACTAAAGATGATAATCAACCAAGTATTTTTTACAAGGAAAGAAACCATCTGGATAACAACATTCAGCCAAGCAGGTATTTTATGTTAAGATTCTCTGCTTAATTGGCAGACATTTCATACTGGCATATAAAATAGTTCTGATGGAATTACGGCTTCACTGATTTCCAGAATTTTGCCTTTGACTTCACAGGCCCCACTTTTCAGTATTTATGAGGAAAAACACTTAAGTTATCAATATTATTATCCTGCTTCAATGAGCTTTCAGACAAAATCACAATAAAATACGACAAAAGTTATCAGAAAAAGAATTACTCCTGGTAAAGATTAATCAGAAGGAAGACAGTGTCGGATCTAAGATGTTCTCAAAAACAAGCTGAAAGGCTCTTGCACAGAAAACATAACCCAATGTGTAAGAGAAGAAAACTGATGTTGGGAGGGGAATCCAAGTATGGAGAAAAGACCAAAAAAAAAAAAAAAAAAGAAATGTTGTATATAGTTTTAATAATGGATAAAAAAAATATAGGAAACTTAGGCTTGATTTGAAGAAATAAATTAAAGTAGTATTACTGGATATGTAGAGTCCTTGCAAAAGAATGGAGTGGCTATAAACAAATATTGTAAACCTAAATTTAATTGTAGAACTTTGTATTTGGACCCTGCTACTCCTTGAAGAAGAAGGTGAAAATAGAAAAAAATGGAAGCTATTTTGGATAGCTTAGTTTGGTGACACGCCAACCCTGGTTTTACTGCTGGATCTTCACACTACCACAGTGGTATCTCTGTAAACAGAGACCATTGTCATGACCTCTTTTTGTGTCTCTTGTTACATAAAATTCTACCTAATTGGGTGTCTGCTAGTCCTTCTCTGTTCGAATGCAGACACTCACGGTTCTTGAATGTGGTAGCAGGTCCTTTGTAACTTGTTTCAAAAACAATAATCATTTTACTTCTTTCTTTCTCTGTGTTGTCTGTCTTTCTGTTTAGAATGTCAGGTGCTTGCACGTCACTGCACAGAGTGCAAGGATCAACGAGGAGTGTCCCAGAAAGAAGGCAAAGTGTAGCTGAACTGCAGAGGATCCCCCCTAACATAAGGGGCAGCTCACAAGGGAGCTTTAGCAAGGCAAAAGATGTCCCGATGCAACGTTTTTACTGCAGTAAAAAAAACCAGTCAGAAAGCTCTCACAAGAAGCATGTTGCTGAAGCTACTCCATGCTCCTCTAAATGGCAAGAAGCATCTATAGATGAGATGCTTCTTGATTTTGAATCAGTACAAATTATTAAAGAGGATGCTGAAGATGATAGTGCCAGTGACCTTTCTGATTCAGAAAGGATTCCCATTCCCCCGTCTCCCTGCACACCACCAGAACTCATTCTCAGAGCTGAAGAAATTGATCCGGTTTGTTTGGAGCACATCCTCGATACAGGGTTTAAAGAATCAGAATATTATTACCCAGACTTCCTCCCACCGCCTTTCAACTCTTGGGATCTGAAGCAGCTGTCCCTCTTT
Source organism: Rhynchotus rufescens (assembly GCA_032273925.1). Lineage (NCBI taxonomy): Eukaryota > Metazoa > Chordata > Aves > Tinamiformes > Tinamidae > Rhynchotus > Rhynchotus rufescens. Next base: position 9,737 of record JAVCKT010015722.1, read on the forward strand.
GTTCACGTAGAGGGTAAATATGAATTTCGGCCGAAGCCAGCAGGATTTCTGGAGAAATACATTGATCGCCTTTTGCAGCTGGAATGGCTGCAAATGCAGACTGTACAGAATGAGAAAGGAAAGGCAGCAAAAGCCAGACCTCAAACTGCTCCCAGCTCTGTGCGCCCCTTAAAAACCTCTGGCAAAGGCAAAGCACTGCACAGCCCTTTGCCTACCAGGCAAGCAGCTCCCCAAGAGAGCATTATGAAGCTGCCCACAAACTATTCACGTCACAGGAGAGACTCATCCAGTGAAGAAAATCGGCAGTTACACGCGCCTCCAGGTCACCTGAGAGCTTCTGAAAGAATAGGGTATGCAGTGGCATCTGAGAGACAATCTGGGGAAGTAAGGAGTGAGTTGAGAAGGAGACCAACTGCAAAGCAGCAGCTTCTCAGTCTGCAGCCCTCTGAAAACAGCTCTAAAATGCAAGGCATTGGGAACATCCGACCCCCTAAGCAGTCCCCTGTATTCCATGCTTCAGCTGCTCCCATTAAAGGCTTAAAAACATATGCATGTACAAATCCAAAGAAAAATGGCAATGCTAATAATTGTGTTCCTTCCAAAAAAACAACAGGGGACAGGAAAATAAAAACAAATGGCACGAAGCAAACATCACGGAAATTTAAATGAAACAAAGATCGCAAGTAAGTGTCGATGCTTGACTGCTAGAAAGATTTGGCCATGTAGAAGGGTCATGTTTTCCTCATAAGAAAATCTTGAGGAAAATATGTTCTTGATGCATTGTTCTAAATTATTCAATATATCTGATCAAAAACCAGCAAGGCCATCAAGGAATCTTCCTTGAAGGCAAATGTCTTCCACTGGTCTTTCCTCAAAAAATTTAGCATTGCTAAACAAATACAGCACAGGCTAAATAATCAAGTCTATAGGAGTATTTAATTATAAAATTTCTTATAAGCACCAGTGTAACTCTATAAAGTTTGTGGTGTTTCTTCTGCTTGACTTGGTGTATTTGAGAGGAGAACAAGGTCTCTGCTCTTTCTGTTGAGCAGATACATTATTTTGCAGGACGGATTTGATGGTCTCCTCATCTTCTCCTTTCCCTCTTGCTCTCCTTTCCTTCTCCCTCTCCTTTTCCTCTCCTCTCCTTCTCTCCCTCTCCTCTCCCTCTTCTCCTCTCCTTTTTTTCTCCTCTGATGGAAAAAGGCTGAATTATTTTTATAAAATAATGGAACAAGCCAGGCTTATCTATGCAAAGCTAATCTATTTCTTCATAGAGGATAATGAACTGGATTTTTTTAGACAGGAAATAGAATAGAATGTTTTGAAATGTTCTAACGCACAAAGGTTTCTATTAAAGAAAATTATTAGGGAGTAGATAGCGAAGGATTAAGAACATGGAATGCATATTTTTATATCTAGAAACTTTCACTGTGTTTACAGTTTCCTTCAAGTTCATTTTGTACACCTTGATGCTTATTGTTGTTTAGACCAAATAATCAAATTCTTGGTTGTTGTGATGAAGGTCTTGAAAGATCTTTTATATTGTCAGCTCGCAGTAACAGCAATCAAAGTTCAAGTTGCACTTTATTTTCCTTGACCACTCTGCATCCAATTCTGCTGGTATTTGAAATGTGCTTTCTTTACTGCATGTGTATACACTCGCTGTCAAAATCCAACTCTCTTACAAGCTACATCAAAAGACATTTTCTTTACATTTGGGAAGCAAACTGAATCCAGAAGCGTAGTTGGACTAATTCCCAAGACAAGGTGTGCACAAAATTTATGCTAATTCAGATTCTAAGGTTCCTATTTTAGATAGATTCTTTCTTTGTTTAGGAAAGAGGAATGGAATGGGAATGTTACAGAAGGGAACTGGCAGCTCCTCACCCAGGCAATATGTGCAATATGTCCTGATCTTGGACCCACTGTTCTTCTGCCTGTGAGATGCAAAAGAACATGCGAGATAGTTTAGTGAGTACTGTGAATTCAAGTGGCAGTTTGTCTGCTACAGTTTCTATTCAAGTACAGCAGCTAGGGATATGATTGTATTAAAATAAAGAAATGCTAGAGAATGTTTTGTACTTTCAGTATTTAAATGAATTATTTATTGAGCGGCATTAACTTTATTCCAAGCCACCTGTCACAGTGAACTATGAGCTGAGGTCTGACGGACCAGGCTGTTCAGGTAGATTCTTCCCACTGTGTTGTAAAGTGAAAATATTTAATTATGTGTATAGTTAAATTGCACTTTTATTGTTGATCTAATCTTGGTTGTAAGATGCTTTGCTGTTTGTGTTCTTTAATGTGTCTACCTGATCTTCAGCTTCGTAAAATTTCAAAGCATGGACTTAGTAGTTTAAGATACAACAATAAATGTAGTAATAAACTAGAGTATTTTCAGTACATAAAAAACAATGCTCAGGAATAGTTTAAGAAATATTTTAGTGGCTTTTTTGAGACAAAATGTGAAATTTTAAATTGATAAAGGAAAGAAATTTGATATACAGTATTATATTTACATACTCAGTGTTTGTTATATCACAATTAAAAACCAATTATAGTTGCATGTACATTCTGTTCTATGCAATTAAATGAAACTTAATCTGACATGCCTAACAATCAAATAAATTGGCTGTGTCAGAGGTGTGATGACACTAATGAGGGCGGCATCCAGTTACCAGCAACTGTGGAGCAGCAGCATGTGCTTCTGCACAGTTGTTTCAGGCTCATCATGTACATCAGCTTTTTTGGGGCCAAAAGGTCCTGCACCCAATGCCAAGATTCAGTACTGAAAGTTAGTAGTAGTGTGTGTGTGTGTGTGTGTGTATATATATATATATATATATATCTTATTAGCAACAACAGTTTTATATATATATATATATATATATATAAAATAGCACACCACTACTTTAGTGTGCTATTTTAAGCATCAAAAGCAAAGTGATCAGGATCATGTTCATAATCAACATGGCAAATTTTTCTAAACAAATTCTGGTAGAAGTGGTAGTTAATTAGTGTTTTACTATAGCACTGCATATTAGCGTATACTGAAATTCCTTCTGAAAATTTGCTCCATTTTGGTGTTTCCTTAAGTGATTGTAGATATTTGTACATTTTGAATAGTCCGTTCTTAAAAAGTGGTTTAGTCTGCCTTGAACAGAGGAAAGGTCATTGGCACTGAGAGATTTTTCTCACAAAACCGTGAGATTGGAAAGTTTTACTTTAATGTCCTGCTTGTGGCCTGGAAGCTGTTCTTGGGGACTGAAGAGTTACGTAGGCAAAGATGTTGATGCCACTTAAATAAATCTGTCACTTAAATAAACATTTGCTGAATGCTGAGCTCTGATCTGGTAAGTTTGTCTCAAATGGTGATCACACAAGTCTGATTTCTGTTCATTGATCATTTGGAACTTCCTACGCAGTCCCCTCTGTTCAGATATGGAAATACAAATCCTGTGTTAGCCTTGATAAAACAGCTCTTAAAATAAGCAGGGTGACAAGGGCTGGATTTTATCCTGTAGCGCTTTTGATTGTGTTTTAAGTTGTCCATGTTAGGGGTTTAGAGATGCAAAGAGTTCTCTTTATGACGACGATGACGATTTATGTTTCCTTCACTTTGTAATCATGGATGTTGTCTTTAAAAGCACCTCTGAATATAGCAAAAAAGTTTATTTTGTCAAGTGCATTCAGTCTGAAATTAAAATACTTGCACAGGACAGTGTTTGGGTGGTTCTTTACATTTTTTATCACTGTGCTTAGCAATACGATGATAACATTCTTGTGTGTTTTACCCTAACGTTCAGGGAACTTTTGAAGGGACATTTTCCTGTGATTTGAGGTATTTAAATGGCACAGTTCTCTTTCAAGATAATAAATATTTAATGTTCTGTAGCACTACCAAAGAGCTAATACACTGATGTTACATTTTAAATAAAATAGGTAGATTTTACTTCAGTTATACTAGTGTAAACTTAAACTTAAATAAATATTTTCAGTAAAATTACCCTGTTACAAACATAAAACAAAACTTCCCTCCTAAATATATGTAAACTGTACTCCTTTTAAATCTCTGTCCCCTTACTAATGCTTAATGCTATGATTTTTAAAACAATAGGGTTCTTCTCTTTATATGTTTTTCTCTATTGCCTGAGGCACCTGCAACAAAAACCTGTTCATGTAAAGGGTTATTCCCCATCTTGTGGTCTTGTGGTCCCCATGGGCTTTCAGTTAAAGACCGATGTTTATGTCCATGATCTCCCAAACCTCATTTTATAAGAAATGAAGCTTTGCACTTATTCACTTAGAAGTTGTGTCCTAACAAGGCAGCACTTGTGTGACTGGTATCTAAAATGCTGGGAAAAGGGGCTTTGAGGGTGATGTGGAATCATCTTCCTCATGTGAAAGATGTGCAAGGAAGACTCAACATGCTGCGACCAGCCCTGCCAGCCTGGCACTGTTGTTGTTCATGATGGCGATATTTATATTCTAGGACTGGACTGTTTGGCTTCAGGCTTCTTAATTATGCCTTAATCCTTTCATTGTTCCACTTTTAGTTGTATTTCTTGCATCATCCACACGATGGCACCTGTGATTTTTTTTTTTTTTTTAAATAATCTGCTGGAGCAGCCTAGGAAGATTAGATCTGGGATATCTCAACTATAACATTGCTGATAGCTCAGGTAGATAGTTAAAAGCTATATGATTACTCCTACTCCACAAGGCAGTTACTTCTGTAAATGCTGCTTTAAAGCATCACAATATATGAAAATACAGACTGTACTTCATACTGAGATCCTCTCTCTCTCTTCTCTCCAAAGCGATATTAAAATAAAAAAGTAGCAAATGGATTTCACATTCACTGTCATAATCTCCAAGCTGATTAGATCCTGATGCAATGAGGAGCAGAAACATGTGCATAAATATTTACACACTGCCCCACTTCCTTCTGTTGCTGAGATGGACCAATGCGCTTCGCTAATTTCAAACACGGCTGTTCCTGTGTTCCTGTGCTCTGACTTATCGAGGGGAAACAGGCAGAAAGGTTCAAATGGAAAAAAAGGGCATTCTGATTTCAGAAAATTCCTTTACTTTCCTGTTCTGAAACACTGTCCTATATTTGTAAACACTACAAACTATTTGTTTCACTCTTTTTACTATTTGAGGTTTTCCTGATGTCTAACCTTCATATCCTGTACTATTTAAGCCAGTTGCTTCTTATCCTTCTAAAAATGAATCCATGAAAATTTGCTTCATTCCTTATTTTTCCCTTCCCACTCACTTTTAACCAAAATACTGTGGCCTACTTGACCACATTTATTTCTACCTTTTCTCCAGAGAAATGAAGACCAGCTGTTCCCCTAGTCTTCCTTTCACAAATTCCATATGACAAATAAATCACTTTCCAAATGCAAAAAACAATAAACCTTGTGCCCAATAAGAGCCATACAAAAGGAATAAGAGAAACTCTCTAATAAACTGCTTTCCTAGCAAAAAGACATTCTCTGCTTTTCCTGTGTGACTCAATCTTCTTTTTGCACGTTACAAAACCTGTTTTTTTTTTAATTTCCTGCTTTTCTTATTATTATTTTAAAATGTATTTATAACAGTTCACAAGTTGTGCATAAACTTCAGCTTCAGGTATGGAAGTTCCTACTTGCACAGACGGATCTAGTGTTTAAAGTAACCTTTTCAGAAGTGGTTCTTGGTTCAAAGTCTTAAGTAATATAATACAACTGTCATGGTTACGATAGATAAGAATTGTTCACAGTACTGCATATGTACTATGTACAGAACTACAGTGCATATGTACAGTACTATGTAATAGCATATCACCATTAAATATGAGATAATACATTTGCATTTTCTTAAACAATGACAGTTACCAGTAAATCACAGTTGCAAGTAATTCTTTAATAGAAGCTCCCTGTTTTGTTTTGTTTGATAGCTGTATCATGGTAAAAGAAAAACACCAAAGGAGAGTTAACCTTTCCTTTGAGGCAGTTCAATATTACAGAATAGAGTTTCACTTGTTTCTGCCTGCCGGGCAGAAATATCCACTTTCTCTGGAGCAGCTCTAATGCCTGTGGAACTATCCATAACTATGTAGTACAAATAGAAATAAACGACGATAATTGTCGGGGAAAGGGTTAAACAGAGAAGCAGTTGGGGGAAGGGAAAACAAGGTGCAAAACGGAGGAGCAAAAGCCACGAGGCAGCCACGAGGATGACCGCAAGAGGCGACACGCCTTCCAGTGACCGGACTGTTGCGAGTCCGGGCGCTGTCCGGTCGGGTGTTACGGGGTAAAAGGGATCAGTTAAAGCATTAAAGAGGCTATGTGTTCACCCCTGAAAATAGTCCACCAGAGCTTCCTTGGGGGAACCGACCCACGCCACTGATAATAGTGAAGAACAAAGCTACTTTGCACAGAGTAGCTGCTTTGCTATAATCCATTGCACACAGTTCCTAGGACAGACCCAACAGAGAGCATCCACAATGCTGGTGTGCTCTGCGCACCTCAGTGGCCCCCCTTCCCGCCTCCGAGTTTGGCTGGGGGGCAGTTCCCGGGATCCTGCTGAGGACAGCAGGTGGGCTGAGCACTTCGGGGGTAACCAAGGCCCGTTCTGCACCAGGAAGAAGCTGGTGCTAGGGGAAATATTTTGCTGTAGCTTTTGTAGGAGGTACAGAGATGGTTCCCATGTGTGAACACAATTTGGTGCTACCTGGCCTGTTGAAAATAGGGGAATCCAACCCAGGGAGGTCCCACAGATGCCGGTACAGTCAGTATCCCTAGGAACTGCCATTGGGATAGCCAGCTTGTGCACTGGCACTAAGGGAAAACCATCTTCTAAGCAGGCAAGAGGACTGCTGAGTGTGGCTGCGCACTGCTGCCAGGCTGGGATGTGCGGAGGAGCCAAGGAGGAGGTGCCCCGTGGAGCAGGTGGCCTTGGCTCTGCCCCAGTCCTTCCAGTTCCTCCTCCCGAGGCTCCGCAGGGCATGTGCAGGCGCCGGGGTGCAGCTGGGCCCTTCCTGGGCCCCACTCAGCTCCACGGCCGGCTCTGCAGTCCCATGGAGCGACTTGCTGCGCTGCTGCTGCTGCTGGCGGTAGGTGCGGGCATGGGGAAACGGTGCCTTTCTCCCTGCAGGGACAAGGCCTGCGGCTCCCAGAGGCTCCCAGGGGCACAGGGTGATCCCGAGCACAGTACCCGGGGGAGCTGGGAGCTGCTCTGCTCTGCTCCGCTCCCCAGTGCTGGGCCCTGCCCTCTTGAGGGGTTTCCAGGATGGGTAGTGAAACAGTCCCCTGCTAAGGACCCATCGGAGCGCGCTGGGGCCCTGCAGTGTCTGCTGCATTAGGGACCCCCACAGTAATTCAGCAGCATTTCCATGAGAACCCATTTCCATGGGGCTCATGTTCCTCATTGGCTGTGGCCTAGGCTGGAACGGGTACAGCAACAGCTGCTGTGCAACCGATGCAGACAAAACAGTGTAGAAGCCATAAAATGCGTGTTTTAAATTAAAGCTTTCAGTATCCTGGAGTTGTTATATACACCACTCTTAAGTGGTGGGGAGCATGAGTGTGGCCATTCAGCACAGACAAGGGCTAACAAGGTCCAGCACAGCTGGCCCTGGAGCCAAGGTACCAAAAGACACCGTTCGAGTGCCGAGTGGGAGCCTTGCTCACTGTTCTTACACACGCACAGGCCCAGGCCAGCTGTACAGAACAGCTCCGGGGCACCGCTCTGCGCTTGGGCTGTGAGGCTCACAGCGCTGCAATCCCAGCAGCATTTTGTTGCTTCAGAAATAAGAAAATAAAGACCTGATCTCTCTCCAGCTAGGCAGGAATAGCCCTGCTCCATTTTGTTAATGACACTGCAGACATTTCACAGAACACGTAAGATGCAAGTGGCCACATGAATGTTGTGAGAAGAAGGAAAAAAGGTGCACAGGCCAATAGTGTAATGTGAGTATTGTCACATCTATGCTGGGAGAAAGACTGTAAGTAAAAAGCAGGTTTGAAGCTTGTGCAGGAAGCTTGTGCTTATAAAAGGACACTAACTAGGGGGGGTCCCATTCCCAATAAAGTATTTTACTCAAGTCTAGATTACAGACTTTGGTCTGGTTTGGGACACAGAATGACAAAGTTTTAGAGAACCTGAAGTACTCTTGTTTTTTTTCAGTGGAAAGTTTATGTCCTGTCAATATAAATTGTAAAGGCAGGGAGAGGCACAAGAGAGTCAGTATTTCAAGTATCAGGAATCGGTTCGAGAAGAAGTCATGGAGAAAACACTCGGGAGAGTTGGGTGCAGCATTTGCATCTTTCTGGGACTGGAATTAGCTGATCAAAGAAATCAGTATCCAAGGTCTCATGCTAATTCACTTGCAGTGGGAAGGATACTATCTCTGGAAGTTCTGTAATTTTTTAACACTAACTACAATTTAGTATACTGCTAAGAGAACTGAATCAATCATTTCCGTGAAGATAAATTCCTCCTGCTTGACATTTGAACTCATGTTTTCCAGCTAACCACATTTATTACAAAGGACTTATCTTTTATAAGGTTACAGCTGCCAACAGCTTTTCTCATGAAGTCAAAAATTTCCGCCTAAGACAAGCTATCCAACAGAGCAGTATCCAGGTTTGTAGTCCATGTTATTTTGTAGTTGATACACAACCATTAGTATGTTGACTATGACACTAAATGCCCTTCTTTATCCAGCAGTGGCGACAGTCTTATCCCTTGGGTGGTCTGCGTCCACTTCAGCGTATGAAAAGGAACTGGGTTATCACCACCATTGTTGTTCAGGAGGAGGAAAAAGGACCGTTCCCAAAATATGCTGGCCAGGTACAAACAACATTATAGTACAAGCTCTTCTTGAACCTCTCTAAGGTATTTGCCGTCAATTCTGCAACAAAATATTAAGGGGAGAGGCAAGAATGGTGCTGTGTGTGCTATTTAAACAGAACTGGGTGGGTTCACACGGTGAACAGGAAAGGCTGCTTCTCTCTTTGGGAAGTGGCTGGCACACTCGGGAAAAGGAAGAGACTGTGGGATCCCTGTGGTGGGGATTCCTGCTCACTGCTGTGACCTGCGAGGTGTGCGGGGAGAGCAAAGAGGGCAGTGGGCTCCCAGCTGGGCCTCGGGGCAGCAGTGGAGCCTTTTTGCCTACAGGGGTGCGTTGCAGCTCAGAAAGCTGCTGGGTCAACCCAACGTAAGCCTGGCAGCAAGGTCCCTTCCCCAAGAAGAGTGGGCAGGATAAGAACCAGTCTAAAGTCTTTTACTGCTGTTTTGTCTTCCCTGTTCACACTGAACTGTGCTGCTTCTTTTTCCAAAAGCTGTTCAATAACAAAGCGTTTAATGAATCAACACGTTATCTAATCAGCGGACCTGGGGTAGATAAAAACCCAGAAATTGGACTGTTTTCTATAGAAGATGATGCAAACGGACATTTGTATGTACATCGCACCATTGACAGAGAAAAGACCCCATCTTTTCAGGTAAGCATGCTTTAAAAAGATACATTTGGGAAATATTCTCATGGCTAAATGCTTCACAGGAATGAGACATGCCGGTACGAATCTAAAAGGTGTATTTTTTGACCTGCTTTTCTTATTCTGAATTTCTCAATAAATGCAATGGAAATTGTCTTAGCAGAAATCAATAGGTAACTTCTGCATCACTATCAGTTTATAATTTTCATGGCATGTTTAGAGTTCCACAAATATCAGAATACTTCTATTGTGTTTTTCATGTGACCTAGATCATAGCCTA
>JAVCKT010015723.1:0-17286 GCA_032273925.1 Rhynchotus rufescens
AGAATATAATTTCCTGTAGCTTTTGGGTTTCTGTAACATTTTCAAACATTTAGGGCACAGTCTGAAAGCAAAGCTGACAGACACCACCCTAGAGCGATACTGGCTTGCCACTGACCTCGTGCACCAGTCAGAAAGAATAGCCTGCTCTTTCTTTTAGCCTGGCATATGACTTTAAAAAAATCAAACAAGCATTTCTCATTACACTTATTAAATTGCAGTATCGGCTGTTATTAATTGACTGAAGTAAAACAAAACCTTCCCACTGTAAGACATAATTATTTAAGCTAAAGTGCTGATGACATAAAATGTCATATTATAATCTATGCTACGATGAAAGATAGAAACATCTCCTTTGGACTGATTGCACTGAATTCATTGTACTTGTTAGGACTGAAAAAGACACAGAGATGGGCGCCGTGCAGGTCGAGTCACCAGCTGCCTAGACCTTCCCTGCTTGGATCACAAACAAGCTCCAGCTGTATGGAAAGCCTTCCAGAGGACATGGCCATATCCATTACTAATCAAAGAAAAAATTAAAGTACTTATCTTCTATGCAGAGCCAGTACAACCAGGTTTGCTTCACAAACATCCCTAAAGGTGTCTGTGGCCTAGGAGGTTTCTCTCTCAAAGGTACTTTCTCAAGCAGTTCTTGGTTTTCTGCTATACTTCAATTTGGAGGGGGAAAGGGCTTTCTATTAGTAAATAATACATCTATCATACTTATATCTTAGATTTATGAAGCAACTTTGCTTCACCAAAGAGCATTACAAATGACAGGGTAGTTCATCCCTTCGGATTTTTGCCATGGAAAAGCAAGCTAGTTCAAATGGCTCGGAAACCTGCCAGAGGGGACGGGAGCTGACCCCAGGCACTGCCATCCTCCCCTCCGCCGGCAGCTCCGGGGACGGCCGCGCATGTGGATGGTGCCTGTCGAGGCGTCCACCGGGATTTGAGGTTGGGGAGGAGCTGGAGTAAAATGTGTGTCCCAGGCAGCCCTGAGCCCAGGAGGACCAAGATTCTATGTGGTATACATGTCTGATGAATCCATAAGGGAATACCTATGGAAGTAATGACTTGACCTAATCAATAGCAGCTGCTAGATTCACTGCTATGCTGTTGTGTCTCATCAGGGCATGAGGTGTTCTGGCGTGCAGCGGGTCCTGGAGGATATGTGGCAATCAGAACAGTTCAGGGAAAGCATCCTAAAGGGTTTCAGATCCCTGCACATACGTCACAAAGCTGTGGGATTTTGATGGAATCTCAGCTTTGGCACCCCTGCATTTTTAGGGGGCAAGGTGGAGATACGTTGGGTTAATCCACCAGCGAATAAAGCTTGGCATGATGCAGGGTCACCTCCTGGCACCTTGTGAGCAAAGCAGAATCCAAAGCACTAAATGATGCATGTGAGCTCCTCTTAAACAGGGGAAAACTGCCTGGGAGTGGCTTGTCACAAGTGACATGCGGAGCCAGGAACCAGTAGGAAATGGTCTGTCTGGTTTCTAAAGGATTAATTAGTGAGCGAACAAGTCCTCAGGTCTCCTTTTTCCTACCAAATGCTTTAATCACACATTACAGAACCATTTTTTTTTTTTTGGTTGGTTGGTTTTTTGCTTTGTCTATTCAGAGCACATTCCCTCACTCTTGATGGTGAATCCTCGCCGCCAGGCCTCCTCCGTGGGTGGGGGTATGTCCTGGAGTCCACTCTGTGACAGGAGTGTGAATCCATGGGGCTGCGCTGCAACCGCTGAGCTCCGGGTAGCAGCATCCACATAGGAGAGATGGCTGAAGGAGCAGAAGAGAAACATTCCCTTTTCCAGAGGGCTTTGCATGCAGCCAAGTGTACTATGCAAAGTCAGAAGCTACCCTACCCTAAATCAGTAAAAGAAATTTCCACAGAAGTTACCTAACACAACCTGAAGAGAACTCCGTAACAAAAAGGCACTTGTGGAAGGTGATAGAGTCTCACTGCACACAAGCATTATCATGGAAACATTGGAAGGTCATGTCCCCACTTTCCTTTACTCTCTGTGGGATGTCTGTACAACCAGAAAGGACACCGAGATGTTTTGTTTTTCCTGACTGTGGTCGTTACCCCACAGATGAGATTTTTTTTTTTCAGTTCCTCATGCATTTGGAAAGGTGGCACTTTCCTTCTGATCTTGCTGTTGGCTGTTGTCATTGAAAAGGGATTGCTCTAGTGGATGCTGTTTGTGACAGAAAGGAGCTTGAATATAAACACAGAGGGAGCATCACAGCGAGCATGTGTCTACACTGACAATGTTCACAGTCACAATCCTTCACCAGTCCAGCTCTACAACGTATACATCACTTACATGGGGGGAGGATATTATCTCATCATTTATTTGGAAGCTATACAACTCACAGCTTTTAAGAAACTCATGTTCACAGTAAGAAAAAGCCAACACTGAGTCATTCAACAGCACATGCATTTATGGACACCATACACTTGTGCACACACTATCCATAGTGGATGTTTTCCATACACACATGCACTAACCTAAATCAAGATGAAGATCAGGTGTGCTAGGCATCACACAGACACAGAGGAGAATAAAACTCCTTTCTCCGTGGAGCTAAGAGCTATGGCTGCAACCACTCAATGAGATCTCTGGTCTAGGATATAGCAGGCCTTGGAGAGGGCTGAGGGAAGGAGCTAGGGAATGAGGCAGTATAAGCATGGCTGGGAGTCATGACAAGCAAGTCATCCGTATGATGGCATGACCTACAATTTCTGCTGAAACCAGCTCCCCTTTCACCCCAGAGCAGCTGATTCCTCCGTGCAGCAGTGACAGCGACTGATCTTGTTTCAGCATGTACACCCTTAAACATAGACAGCTCGATGGCCTGGGCTTAAGAACATCTGGGCATATTCACAACAGGACAGCAGTATTAGATCTGTCACAAAAATGGCCAGTGCATCCAGAACACTCCCATGTGAGCACCAAACTGATATCATGCCTTTTTTCTTATTTTTTTTTTAAAGAAGAGGAAGATCATCCAGAATCAACCCAGTAAAAAGAATTGTCATAAAATCTCACACCATTGACTTGTAAATGGAATTGAATCTGTAGAGTCTACATAATGATCCTATCAAAAAGGGAAGGAGCTATCACATTCATATAACAGATGAGATATGAAATGACTACTATGGCAGATGAACACCCCAGAGGTATTTTGCTTTATTCTACTCACTGCGTTTATATCTCCAGTTTCTCTAATTTTAGTTATTTTTTCCTCAGGTCTCAAGACAAAAGCAGAAAGACTTTCTTTTCTCTCTGCCTTCCTTCCCTCCCTCCCCCTTTTTAACAAATAACCTCATACAGAAGTCAATAATATAAATACTTATGTTTCCAAGGTCAGTTCTGGGGCTTTATTAAAACTGATTTTTCACAATGTATTCTTCTGCTGTTGCTGCTAGAAACCTTCCAGTCATTTCCTCTTCCCTATAACCATCATTTGGGTTGCTGAGGAAGTTAAAGCACTTGCAGCAGACAAGGGCCAAGTACTGACAGGCTCACCTTCCTCACTGAAAAAATCACCCTGCTTACGAAAATCAGATGCAAAGCTTTCCTCCCTCCCCCTCTAACTCTCACACATTCCTTTACATCTCTTACGTCCCTTTCCCCCTTCTCCCCCATCTCTGCTCAGCATTTTGATTAGTGACTACTTAAAATAATCAGAACAGCCACTTAACTGGGAGTCTTACACTCGCACCTGAAGCTAAAACACAGTGTCATAAAAATGAAAAGTCATCAGAATCGCAAAGACTGCCGTTTGCATGCAGCTGCCAGGAGAATATATTCATACAGCAGTGATTGTGCAGTGCTGCTGTTAGTCAGCATGAGCTGGATTAGTACACAGACCCTTCTATCACTGCCCTCCAGGGATTCACACCCTGGGTTTAATTAGGGTTTGAGCCTTGTTCTGCTTCAGAGAGACACTGAGATAAGTGCAGCCCCTGTGTGCAGCTGGACAACCTCTGTCTATATGGAACACGCTCCTACTGTGGCATATGGAAGATGAACGCATGCACCCACCTCACATACATATTTGCCTACCCTCTTTTATAAATTATGGACAATACTACAGTTCACAAGCTGGAGGGTACTGGTTAAACTGTGTGCTTTGGACTTATTAAACATTACCAGCCCCAGGGAATTAAATGAGCCAGGGCTCATTCGTAGGAAGTGGTGTTGGCACTCTCTAATTATACAGAACAATATAATCCAATGTGGTGTAATAAAGATCTATAGAGAAAAACAGCTCTTTTTTTTTTTTTTCTCCCCAAGAGAAAATGCCAATGTATTTTAATTTTTATTTTATCTACTGACAGGCCAAGAAATGAAAAGTGTGATGTGATCTTCCACCATGGTATACATGCCGCATAAGCCCTGTATATATGTACATCTCATATAAATGTATATGGGTAAACTAAGAGAACACTGGAAAGCAAATAAAGTGAATATGAAATTCAGACCTATATCTGGTGTGGAACCAATCCTTCCTCGCTTCCTCTCCCTCTTCCCCCCATTAAACGAAGAAAAGGAAACACCCTATATTGTGCCTGCAGCATAGATATCACTCAGCAATAGGGTGGTACTGAAAGTACAGCTAACTAATTTTAATTTTCTTTTGCTTGTTTCACTTTTACTATTTTGGGTTGAAAAGTACTCAGGAAAGACTGTGAAATGTGTTTTATCTACCCAAAATAACAGGTGTCTGCTATATGAATATGTATTTAGAAACTCTTCCAAAGTCCACCTAGTTAAAGAAAATATTCCACTTTTTTCAATGAGTTTCAATAATGGCTTTAGGCAATGGTCTAAAAGGTTTTACTGTTTAGAAGGGTTTAAGGTTTAGAAGGGAAGAAGGTATAAAATCATCAGTTGTGACCATTAGAAAAGCATGGAAATATTTGTGGTCTTAAAAGCAAAACTGCAGAATCCTCCAAATCACAGTTCTCTCTGAACAGAGGAAGTCAGACACAGACAAAGTCTAAGGCAGGAACCCCTCCAAAAAAGTCACTTTTGTAAGGACTGATCAGAGTGCCCAGAAGTTTGAAGAAGCTGTGTGAAAACTGGGAAGGAAGAGAAGTGCAGCAGCCCTTTTCCATGCAGGGAGAGGATTCAGAGCCCTGTGCCTCACTGTGGAGGCTCCACATCTCCAAAGGAAAGGGAGAGCAGCTCCTCACACCTCTTTCCCCAGCAGCTCTGTCAGCTCGTAACTACTTGGATTTGGGAGTTTCCATGCAGACTTTGGTCACATTTTCTTTCCCCAAGGTGGCACCTGGAGCTCTCCCCACCCCACAGATGCTGAAATGCGGATGGAGGCCCCGGACGCTCCGTCCTGCTGCCCCTGGTGACCACAGGCAGCAGTGGGTCCCATGAGCTCCCTCCAAGCCATGGCCCACGGGAACACAAAGGGACACCCTGCATGCCCTCCCACTGGGGAAAAACCAGATGAACAGTGCCTAGGAAATCACACTGTGCATGCACCATCCCCATGGGCAAAGCGTGCGGCGGGCAGCGCGCTCCCTGCTGCCGCCATGTCGGAAGAGCGGGTAGGCAGGGTGGCACCGGCCACCTAAGATGGCTGCCGCCCCCCCCCCCCCCCCGACTCCGGAGCCATGCCTGTCTCCCCATATCCTGCTTTTTCCCCACAACGGCAACCGTTAGGGAAAGCTGATGGTAGTGTTGGAGAAGAGCATGAGTATTAACCCCTTCTCCTTCTTCCCCAGTCACCACTGCTGCTGAATACAAGATTATTTACTGCCTGGACACAAGGTGAAAGATGGATGGCACCTCACATTAACTCACTGAATCGACACGCATTTAAACGCATATCCTGAGTGATGCTGTAGTGCCTTAACTCAAGCTTGTATTTCAGTCATTTCTAACCTACTCAGGACAGCAGTGAACCATATGTTCAGGTTTCTGGAGAGCTGGTGTGATTTAAATACCTGCTTTACGTCAAGAGAGTGCTTAACAATCGCCTAAAACAGACACAGGGCCTAGCTCTGTTTCTGCCCCCGAGTTTCCAAGAGCGCAGGGCCTTGCAGTGAGGAGCAGAAAGGGTTTCTCCCGGCAGGCGCGCGGAGGAGGTCTGGCAGCCCTGGAAACACGTTACACTGTCCTGATGGGCCTCCAAGCCGCCTGAAGCTGTTGCACTGTGTTATATAAGCACCAAGGGACTTGTAAAACTTTTATTATCATTTAAATACATATTTAGGGATTGTTCTGCATGGATAATATTTAATTTCCACACCTGGTTATTTACTGTTATTAAAGGCCATAATTAAGCACTTTTTAAAACCGCTTTAAAAAGGCCCAGTAGACATTAGCAGCTTTGGAGGACCTGTTATACTTTGTTACCTCCATGTGTGAGAGGGAGCTGAGGTCCGATCACACAAGGCACCTCTGCACAGGGGCAGATACCTGCCCTCACAGCACTTATGTAGCCCAAACTTCACGTCTACCTTCCTTCTACACTCAGATATTGGCAAACACAAGTGGCTCCTCCAGTTCTTAGTGACAACGAGGAATCCCTACTCTTCATTTACATGAGCAAATGGCCTTTCTTGAGTCCATGTGATAGCCCTCATTATTTCTTTATATTTCTCTGATAAAAAGGCAAATCTGTTTTCTGATATCTATAGTCCTTCACCGAAAAATAACTCTTTAGTTTGGTATACACTGCATGCTTTTTTGTTTCCAAGATGCAAGAGACCACTGTCCTCACTGACCCATACCTTGCAACCATTCTGCAGCTGCAGGGGTTGACAGTTTTACCATGCGTATAAGATGTGAGAACTACACTCAATAGAAATAGTTAACTCAGGTCACTTCCACACATGCCGCTTTCCTACATGGAAACATTAGGAAATTTCTGGTGTGGGTTTTTACAATCGAAGCCCACCTGACAGAGATGAGATTTAGGTTCCACAGACAAACAAACAAACAAACAAAAATGGTGTCAGGTCATTGCAAGCACTGATTTGGCATTTACACGTCATCAAGTCTTACCTACCAGTGCAATGAAGGCTGTGGGGCTGTGGGTTCCTTTATTTGGCTTGCTGAGACCCCCTGCAATTACATTACCTGATGCTCTTCTGAGCAGAACTGCTTCATTTTAATTTATTTGGATCTCCTTCCTGCAAATCAAAAATGTGAACATGCTGCTTAAAGTCTTGAGGTCTTCCTGGCTGTTGCCCAGCCACACCACGGTGACCTGTTCACAGCTTCTACCAGTGGTGATCGTGCAACAGAGGTGGTGGTGGGGAAACTGGGATGGGGAGATTAAAGCTTGATAGCCTTTATCACCTTATAAGAGTTCCTGTATTCTTTCTCTTATGCTTTTCTATGGTTCTGCCGCACTTCCATTTTTGACCGCCTAAACCCAAATAACGTTTTCTTTCCTTGCTTGGATGGAACCTTCACATAACAGGCAAAAACTCAGGAAGCCACTCACTTACGGGGCTTCCATTCACACTGGGTCACCAAGGCTTCCTCATGGGAGAGCTTTTGAAATTTTTTTATAGGCTGTAAAGTGCATTGCTGGTTGGAGAGGTTCGGGCAGGGCAGGCCTTAGTGGTAGTATTTTCATGTGGAGGAAGAACTGCACCACAGCTAACAATAAGCACTTCTTCAAGAGCTAATTGAAGATAGAATGTATAACACCATCTGTAACCAGCCATCTGGTGATTCCCAATAACATTACATTCCACACCACAAGGAGGGGAGGAATTTATAGAATAGCAATCTAGTTTGAACAATCTGATTTGGATAAAATGCGAAGCCCTCTCTGCCACCTCCTGAGCTGCTATCCAATAGCCACACTGTATGAAAACAAAATTCTTGCAACGGTTTTAAAAAAAATGTTATTGGACTATGAATAATAATAATGATGATAATAAGAAATGTATTTATTAGTTACCTTTGAACTTTCAGATTCCAGGCAGACAAGATGCAGGAAATTGAAACCTCAGGAGAGTCTTTTTTCACAGACATGGCAGACCAGTTTTGCATTCCCAGGGGACATTGCTAGCCGAGATAAGTATCTAAACTTGGGAATGATTATGTGAGTTGAACTTCCAAACCTTCTGCAGTTCCCCATCATTCCCTATGTGTTCTCTTTACTAATATATGAAGGGACTGCAAATTAATGACCAGTGACTTGTCAGTTGTGAATCAACAATATATTTTACTTGCAGGAATGCAAAAACAAAACAACGCCCCCTCCCAAACACCAGTGATTTCTGATGCACTCTCGTGACATAAAAACATCTACCATTATTTTCCCACATATCATTAGTGGAATTTGAACCTGTGCTAAAACCTCAAAAGGCCTTTTCTTTAAATTCTGAGAGAATTTAGCAACTGCATTTGGTACCCTTGCATATGCAGTCAGAGAATGGTAATATGGACAGACCGTCACTTTTCACAACACAAATGGCACCAACTATAATAAATATGAGGAGTGATTCCCAAACCGAAGACTGGCAAATAGTTACCCAGCTGCTACAGAAATAGCAAGATAGATTTTTTTTTTTTTTTAAGAAAAGAAATTAAATGAAATGGATATTAGCTGGAAACATCTGTGTTCACCACAGAGCAAAATGCATATTCAGCAGCCAGTTTATTGGCTCTTTAGAGGATGTGAATGGTGCATTGTAAATAATGACACGCCTGTAATAAATTCCCAGTAAAAAAGAGAGGGGGACTGAGCTTGTTCCTCCCACAATTCACATTTCTGGGTCCCTGCTGTGAGTGATGATTCACAGCAGTCACAAATTCCTGTTTTCAAAATGCTATTGTATACTCCAGGGCTTTCATTAAGTTTTACACTAGCAAGGGAAATTTAAAACTTGAGAGAGAAAGAGAGAGAGAGGCTCTGTGGTGACATTCATTTAACACTCACTGTACTGCACTGATAGATGTGATAGGAGGGTGCATGTCAGAAATCAGTCTATGTTGCTTTCTTTAAATGTAAAGAACAGTGCATGAAACCCTGACAGTGTATAAGAAACAATTCAAAAACCACCAAAATTGTGACTTGACAGCTTTTGTGTTTCAGAGGTGTATAAAACATTGCATAAATGTATTGGGCTTCAGCATTTAATTTGTGCTCCTGCGGGACAGGCAGCTGTCTTAATTTCCTTTTTGACGCAAGTATATTAGGTCTGTGAATATTATGTATAAAAGATGTACTGCTCCAGCCTTTCAGTTTCAGGATTGAGCTAGCTGCAGAGAAAGCTCTCACTGCAAAGAATATACCTTTTCCTGTCAAAGCTGGGTACCAAGACGTGCAGATGAATTTTCTGACCCTGACCGGGGAATTCCTCGAACATCATTCTGGTGCCTGGTGTTCCAGCTTGCTCCCCGAGCCGGGCCTTTCACCTCCAGGACACGGTTTTATATTCAGTCTACATCATCTCAGCCAAGCGGTTGTTCTACAGCTGCAAAGCGCACTAATGAGATGAGTTTTTGGCAGACTCACAAAGTTCTCAGTGCCCAGAGTTACACATGTTGTACACTGTCTGCTACCTCTGTTTGCACTTAAGGAGGCACTGTAAGATTTTTCAGCAGAGAATATATAGCCCAGTAGTGAGCTGCTGCTCACACCAGGAAGTGTGCCATAAGCCATCCATTCAGTAAGGAGTCATCTTTATTCTGGGCTAAATTAAGGGCAGATTTCCCAAGAAGTAGGGTCAAATACTGCTCTATTTTTTTTTTAACACAGGCATGATTTCACCTTTTCATTGGTATTTCTCAAGCAAAGACAAAATGACTGTGTCTGTAGTATGGCTGAAATATTTCGCTCTGCCGTGTTTTGGTCTGAAATTTAAAATCTTCTGTCATGATTTTTAGATAAATCTACTCAATTCAAGATTTTACATTGAGAGCTGCACCCTAATCAGGCATGACGGAACACACAGCAGCAGAAAATAAAAGCAAACAGTATTCTTCCCAGTAAAAGACTAATGCTTCATTAGCATCACAGACCTATTAATTTCAGGGTTGTTTTAAGATTGAACTGGTGGAATCTGGGACATTTTCCACTTTGAACCAGCTTGGAAACAAACTGATATGTTTAACAAAAGAATAAACAAACCTGAAAGTTTTGTCATCCTCTTGTCCCTGCCTCTTTCACTTTTCATTCTCTCAAGAAGATGGTAAAGAGTTTAAAGCAAATTACTGGTTGTTACAGAGTTTCGCTTACAAAAAAAGAAGCATGAGGTGGGCAGATGCTTTAAGCATTAAGTAATCAGCTAGTGGTACTTTGGACATTTACTTTGTCGAGGAGTTGAAGCAGGGAAAATATATTGCTTTAACCAACGTGCCAGGCCGCAGGCCTTCAGCACGGCACTGAGGTGATGCTATTCCAGCCAAGTATCTCCTCTCTCTGCCCTCATACAGGTTCGCAGGCCTGACCAGCACCATTGGCTTCCACCACAACAGGTCTCCCCACCTCCTGTCACCCCAGTGCAGTATTTTGGGAGCCAGTGCTGCAGGATTCTTCGCTCCATAGTCATTTTTTATTATTATTTTCCAGGAATTTGCCTTTCATCTTTCTAGGAAGTCACAGCCCACCATTTTGTGCAGCAGCAGCAGTGATGTAGGATGCTGTAGTAGCATCCAAATCTGTGTACTCTCGGAGAAGGTGCTATTTTTGGTTCTTCTCTTCTTCTTCTGAACACTTATGCCAAGGAGCTATAGCTATTCAAACTGAATGCATCTGCCTGCTTTATGTATAGATAGCAAATTATTTCTTCCCAGGATAGAAGGAAATGCCTCCCACTGGGGAGTGGGCAGCATGTCACTGCCCTTGCACTTCAAATTGGGCCCATTTATTTGGTGGCGTCTAACCTTATATACTTTCTGATGCTACAGTAATATGAGATGATAAGCATATGGAGAAGCAGATAAGCATCTCACTATGGAAAGTAGAAATAAAAGTTCTGTAAGCTTTCTAGGAACATAACTGCAATATAGTACTTCTTTGGGATTTTTTTAAATTTCTTTTGTTTTCAGATGGGTAACTTGAATTTCTAAAACGAGTTAGTGTTAAATGCCATGTTCTCTGGTAGGAGATACATTAAGCTGCTTGGGTAGATCTGCTGATAACATTTATATTTCAAAATAATACTCAATCTGAAACATGATTTTAAAAAGTAAAGCAAAAGCAAGACCTCTGAAGTCGAATAATGGAAATTGCTCATTGTCTTTTATATCATGAGAATAAGTGGACAGAAAGGATATTTTTGGTGGTACTCAGAAATTTACAGATCACTAAAATAAACTTTTCCATAAATTTCAGCACTTACAAGAAGTATTTTGTTCAATCTCTAAAATGTTGATAGTTTTGCTTCCTCCCCATGGTAATGATAATTAGAGACAGTTGAATCTGAAAGGTGAGTTTAATGTGGGGTGGTTAGTAAGAGGAGACTTTGACTTGGAAATACTATTGGTCAGAGAAAGTTCAACTTCTCTGAATGCCATGGAATACTCCAAAACATATTTTCTTGTCTACTGCAATGACAGGAGCTGATGCAGATCTGATGCTGAATGGGAAAAAGCATCACTGAAAGTTAAGATGTAAAAACTGGATTTGACAGAGCAAGTATTGTTTGTTAATTTAGCAGATAATTTCCTTGCATAGTCAGTGCAAAGCAAACATGTGTGCATTAAGAATCTGAAACAAATGAATTAATGTTCCTTTCTTCACATCCTAAGCGCTGTTTACATGCTTATTTTAAGTTAAGCCATTTTAAACCATATGGTTTTAAGCTGCTGCTCAGTGAAATAAGGATATTTCCACTAATATTTTTAAAATATTATTGGGTTATGTTGCATAAAAAATGATTCACATATTTTCTCCCAATTCTAGGAATCTTTTCCCCTGTTTTAGGGTGACTGAGTCCAGTCTCTTTCCAGTACTCTTTAGAGATTTCCATCACCCTATTTGCAAATAGGATTTCAGTGCTTGCTCTCATCAGGGTCAGCTGCCTTTGGGGTACCTTTCTTGATACTACAAGTCAAAAAGCCTGTTCAGATACAGGATTTGGGGCTCCAAGCACAAAATCACCAACTGACATATGCCCTGTGGACAGGGAAACCAGTAAAATATCACAACTATTACTTGGGTTCAACTCCTTTTGTCTTTTTTTTTTTTCTATTCCAGTACAATTTTTGGAGCCTACCCTGCCATCATTGATTCTACCCCAGGAGAAGGAAGCAGAAAATCCATCACTGTGAGAGTCTGAAGCGTTGTGCAGCAAACTGTTTCCAGCTCCCAGGAGAAACTGAAATATGTTCCCAAATAGAGGACTTAGAAACTTTTCTCTAAATTGCAAGCATGTGAATTATTCCTGTTAGAGAGAGACAGAGCATGAGAGGGAAGTGAGAAGAGTAGCTGCAGTTTCTCATCACAGCCCTATTCTTCCCTTCACCACTTATCAACATGTAAACTTTGTTTTCTCAGGAGTAATGATTTTACAACCACTAGGGACAATAGAAAATGTCAGATAAGAGACTCATTACACATCAAAACAGCCCAGCCTGACAAGACTCAAACAAAATTCAGGAGGAGAGAGTGAAATTCTAGATGGTTATGTTTTGTGTAAAGGTGGCCACTAAGCAATAATAAAATGCGTTGCTGTTTTATTTAAACCTTATGCTCATAATACTCTTTTTTTCCTTTTTTTTTTCCTTTTTTTTTTTTTTTTTTTTTTTTTTGGTATAAAAAAAGAAGGTAGCCCAGAAAAAGAACTCTGCATTCAATACTGCCTCTCACTGCAACTTGCAGGAGGCATTCAGATCCAGAGAAAAGCTCAAAAGTAAGCTTTGTAACTCCTGCTGAACTGTGTTCCACTATACATTGCAAAAGGAGATAGCTGGCAACAACGTATGTATATTTTTCAGCTACTGTATAATAGATTTTGACACAGGCTGCAGTGGTCATGACCTGTGTGAAGTGGACACCTGCTAGGAAATCTTGTATGATTTTTGCAAAGAACTCATGATAAATGTTGTCATTTCAACAGTCTAGGTCTGCCTTGGCCAGAATTAGGCCATCAATTCCTAATGGATTTCTTGGTTTTGACTAGTTGTGCTGGGATATATAGGTTGTAAAATGAAATCCAGTTGATTGCCAAATAGCTGTTTCTTTTCTGCAACATCACAAGTCACACAAATAGACTGAAAAAGTTCCCTGCACTTTGAGAAGCAAAGGGGTTTCATCAAGGGTATCAACTAGATGGCCATTTTTGGAGGTCACCAGCTTATGTAAATTAAAACTTGCTTGGGACTCTTATCAGTGGCTGCATTTTCTTAGTGGTCATTGCTGTGCATATTCACCTAGTAACTGGAGAAAGGCCCTTATCACCAAAATTAACCCTCCCTTTGTTCTGTCAGGATAGGAGATTGTACAATCTGTAGCCTAGATAGAAAAACTACAGATGAGTAAAACTAGACAAGAAAAAACTTTTTACTTTTGTTCTTCTTCCTCCCTGAAT
The DNA here is from genome assembly GCA_032273925.1 of Rhynchotus rufescens. Classification (NCBI taxonomy): domain Eukaryota; kingdom Metazoa; phylum Chordata; class Aves; order Tinamiformes; family Tinamidae; genus Rhynchotus; species Rhynchotus rufescens. The sequence goes on from JAVCKT010015723.1 coordinate 13,535, forward strand.
TTCTCAGAGACAGCACTTTGAACATTCAGCTGATTGAACTTACTTGGTGTATAAGCTAGTTTTACTTCAGTGGCTGTTTCTGCTGTCCTGCTACGAAGCAAACATGGAAACGATGATGTCTGTAAATGACTGCTGGAGAGGTCTGGTGAATTTACCATTTCCCTATTTGGTACTAAGTATTTACTAAAATGAGGAAAATCTTATAAACTGTAGCATAAGGAGCAACTCTACATACCAGTGAATACAATGAGGAATGAAACACAGTGCATCCTCAACTTTTAGAAAGAAAAAGGCAAAATAAAAAGTGGATCAGTAGGATACTATGGAAGGCTAAAGTAAATACAAGGAATATTTACCTCTCCAACTACCGATTAACTGTGGCTCCTTACATATCTTCCTGTGATACAGATAACCTCTTAACTTGCCTTCTGCAGTTACTTTGGATAAGACTGGCACCACCTCCGTCTCATATTTCATGGGGCACTCAGTGTAAATATAGCGTATTAATAATGAATTAAATTCCCAAATTAAAAACCCCATACTCCAGTGTCATGTGAAAATTCATGCAAACTGCAGTGCTTCTCATAAGGAATTGGATTGCTTGAGCAGTGTTCTGAAGACTTCAGCTGTTCACACACTGTATCCCTGCTAGTTCTTTTGGTCCTGAGACCAAGTGGAAAAGAACATCAAGGAACCTGCTGATCAGAAATAAAGCAGTCCCTTATATCTCTGTCACATGACTTTAGCTCCAGGACATTCAATACAAGTTAGAGGAATGGATCCAGAGGAAGATCCCCTGTCAGCCATTCTCTGTACTGAAAGACATGAACACAATCACTGCACACAATATGGTCACATACACACATTAAATGATACAAAACTGCAGACAGGGAGAGGAATAATAGAGAGGAAGGTCAATACAGAAGTGGAAGGTCAAGAATAGCAGAGAATCTTGGATTTGGTAGAGAGGCAGAATGGGGGAGAGTTGTTGTTGCTGGAGTCAAATACAGAAATGCTAGTGACCCTGACACACATGTAGATGGTACAGTATTTCCTAGCTTTCCTATGTATATGAGGGAAATCTAACCTTTCTTTCATAGCAGCTTGTAAAAAAATCTGATCTACTGAAGACTAATAAATGAAAGCTAACTTAAAAAAAAATCTGTTGATTTTCAAATTAAAGATTTCTGCACATAGTCAGACTTACTATATAAACAGTAAGAATAAATAGTATATGGATAGATATGGCAGAGTAGGTTTCTAGTAGCTCATGCACTTAAGTTCTCTCGGACACTGATAATTGCTGTATATGTACAGCCCCTTTCTGTTCACTTAATCCAACAGGCAAACAGCTCTCCATGCTGTAGACAGCTGTAGAGATACAGAAACCAACCAGATAGACCTAGAAACTGGGAAAATTAGTTCACTGTGGTATTCCCAATCACCTTAACCAACAAGGGATTTTGTGCTACTGGTCAGATGCTTGGCTTCCACTCTAGACTTTTAGAGATAAAGTTACATTTTTGCTTCTTTCAAAACATAAAGTCAATAATAATAACAATAACAGTAGATCAAGAGATAACGGTACCTTAGCCAATAATAAATCATTCACTACTGGTCCATCCTCAACCAAATTGGCTGCAGCCTTCAGTATTTCTTTAATTATTTTCTGATATAAGTTTGGGCTGGTGACTGGATGAAAATGATAAGAAGCTTTGTTCTAGTTCAAAAGCATCTCCTGCTCCAACTGTGTAATGTATCATCAGGTCAAAGATGATTTACTTTCAGCTATAAGTAAAATAATAAATCATTCACTGTTTTCTGGACATGGGACTACAAACTCCTTTGTTAAATCTGTTTGCTTGCCAGTTGCACTATGAATTATAGATTAATTACTCACTAACATTTCTGAAGGTGATGCCTGATTGAGGATTCATGCCATCACATTGCTGAGCAAAGTCAAACACACGTGTTTGATTTCAGTCTGGCTTCAGCATATGAGCCACTCTACTGCGGGGCCATAAAATAAAGCACAACATGACAGCCATGGATACCACGGATGTTCCTTGTACAAAAGAGACAAGATGAAGGAATATCTACCATGGAGAACCAGATGGAGAGGTCCTTATAGATGCTTGGTCTCCTGATTCACACACATCTGCTCGGGTGGATTTATTACTCGCAGGCAATGACAGTGTGAGGCTCACTGACGTCAATGGCAATCTCTTTACCAACTTCAGAGCACGAGGATCAGATTCTGAGGGTGGATACACATCTTCCTGTTGGTTTCATTGGATGCTTGGGTAGAATACATTTCGAGAGTTGGGCCTAATAAATTTGACAAGATTTTAATTTTTACAAAAAGTCTTCACTGCTTTTTGATATATCACTTAGTGTGTTGTTTTTTACAACCTTTTTTAATTTAAAATATGGAACTTATAAGCATGTAAATGCAGAACTGACAAAAGATGATACAGAAGATTCATAAGATTGATAAGACATTGCGGATAAAATGGTAAAATGGTAAAATGGTTCATAGTTATTTTAAACATTTAAAAATTATAATCTCAATTTGTTTTGATAGGAGTACAGGAATTTTGGAGAAGAGTTTAGAATGTTTTATAGGGACTCTTGGTGAAAGAGAAATCTCCTTAAAACTTAGCCCTCTGAAATTAACTGATGGGAAGGGGAAGGTTACATAAAGATGTCACTAAAGCAGAAGTTTACTATTGCTATAAAATTGTCCAGTGTGTAAGGTTATCATATCTGTTCAAATACAAAAAAAAAATCTTCTCCTGACTGTAACAATTGCACTTTAATATCAGTATGGTGCAAAAATCCAGTGACAATATTTACAAACACTTGGAAATGGAGTAAAAGGTAGATAAAACTGTCTCTTCACAAACTGGAAGACAATTAAAGCATAATGGTTTAATGTTTTTAATGTTTTAGCCCCCAATGCTAAAACTAGTTAGAAAATTCCTACTTGAAGCAGTCATGATGTTCTGCAGTTTGGGATGATTTTTTATTATTTGTTAGTGAAAATATTTACTAACTCTAGCATAGGTAAGAGATTGAACTGTGTCTCCTGTGTCATTAATCTCTAGAAATATTGCACAGAGGCTGTCAAAATATTTTAGAAATGCATCTTTATCAAATGGCATTATTTTGACGACTTCAATGAGGCTGCAGAAATTTCATGGAAAGCACAATGGCAATGTCTCCTGAGAGATGGTGAAGGACATCTCTGAATGCATCCACAAGCATGTTGAATTTTGGGTGCGGGAGCACACTGCTGGGTATTTGCCTAGAGTGACTAGAAGCAGGAAAGTTTGGGCCATCTGCTTTTGCCTCAGTCTAATTTGTACAATCTGCAAGGCGAACTGCTTTGGTTTTCACTTTCAAGTCTGCCCTAGCCCTCTGGACCATGCCTGCTCCACCATGGAGCAGGCTTACCTACCTCTTTACTTCTAAAACTCATATTGGTCTTTCTGCCACTGAGTGCTCTTAGCTTTTGCATGTATGCTAAACCTGAATCTATAGCACAGAGCTTATCCTGCACTGTATCCATTTATACAAGAGATGTCTTTCTATGGCCACAGTTCCACAGTAAGGCATACTTAAGCTAAGTCCAGCCAATCAATGCTATCTTGCTCCACTGAAGAGCAAGAAGAAAGTTTCCATAGATATTTTCCTCTAGCAGTTTTTTTTTTTCTTCTTTTTCCCAGCCTTTTCAAGGAACTAGACTTCAG
>JAVCKT010015725.1:0-13166 GCA_032273925.1 Rhynchotus rufescens
ATATCTATATTTACCAAAAAAAAAAAAAAGAAAAAAAAAAGAAAAAAGATGCTTTTAGAAAAATCAGGTTATTTAATTTTTGAATTTTGGGAGGAGAGGATGGCTGTCACCACGATAGCGAGCAGACTGCTCTGCGCTGTCTCCACATTTAGTTTCCAGACTCTTTCTTTGCATGAAGTAATTCTTCTCTGTTAAGAATTCTTCTCTGTTAAGAAAGATTTATATAGGGGGAAAAAAAAAAAAAAAAAAAAAGGCTAGGAAAGAAGGCATACATTCAAGAAGTCAGCTGTTATTAAATCAGTAGGTAGAGAGAGAAGAGTTCAAATTCCTACATGTTCCAGAATTTTTATTAGACTTAATAATGTCTTCTGTTATTTATATGCATTTAAAATAAACAATTCCCCCAAATATAATATATATGTGTAATTAGTGGTCTGATAAAAACTCTAGACAGGATTTATAGGCATTATTGTCTCATAATTATAGTGATATTCTCTATTGTGAGAGGAACACAATAGGACCTCTCCTATTATTAAAAAAAAGTCAAATTTGTAGAACAATTATTCACTAAAATTGCCCATAATCTTCCAGAATGGATTTTCTTTGTGTGTGGTATTTTCATATAAATACATAAACGAAGAATAAATCTAAACAAGATAAGAAGAGAAAATTGGAAGCCTTCTCAGCACTTTTTCTTCCCCACAGCAGGAATTGCAAAATGATTTTGTTTCTTTTTTTCCAGTTCTTTGCTGTTGCCCAGCCAACACCTGAGGGATCTCAAACAAACCTGGGACTAATTAAAATTCAAAGCTTCAGCATTCAGATACTTTTTACACTTTTGCTTCCAACTAGCAAGAAATTTTCCAGACAGGCTTTTAATTACCAGGTGAGTTTAATTGATAGGTGAGTGTTCTGTAAACGGAAGGGATATCAGAAAGGGAGAACTCTTTCATACCCACGGTTTAAGACCATTAATTCATTTGCACATGGATGTTCCCCCTGAATCAATTTACTTTAGTGAATAAATACAACAGAAGACCTACCTGCTGCAAAGCAGCACGTTTGTGCTGTGTTCCCATAGAATTCCTGACCCATGGCAGGCTTTTGCAGGATGCACTTGGAACTGCAGTGCTTTGAGATTTGCAAAAATGTTTTCCTTGGGACAGAAATACCGTGGAGTAAGTGTTGCATTAAATGCAATTCAAGAGCTTGTCAGTGACTCTGGCTACTGGTTGCTAGAGCTGACTTTATGGTATACTTGGGTTTAGGCTTGGTGTGTGCTAAGTAAGTGGTGTTATTTTATTTTATTTTCTTGTGTGCTTGAATTTGCACATATGTCCACGTTACGTAATTGGGATACCCAGTTTATGCCACTGTTAGAGCTGTTCTCTTGCAAAATTGGCCTCCTGGTCTGTAGGCCGGGCCGAGGGGAGGGTTGGCAGTAACACGTTTTAGGCCACTAATCTGCGAGCGAGCACGGGGCAAACCAGGGCTTTAGGGAGCAATCTCAATCACCTCCCAGCTCGGATGGGAGGCAAGGGCACCTTCACCATCCCTGACTGACATGAGCCTGCTGTGTGTGATGAAAAACCAAAGAATGATGGACATTCACAGGCACCGTAAACGAGCTGTTGTTGTGCTTAACTAAGTTAGGCACTTCTATTACGATTGGGTTCATTTTACCCAACCTGGCCGTGCCAAATGCTGGGGTCACGTCACAACTTGTCATCCAGACTGGCACCGGAGCGAGGGGAGAGGCCCAGGAGCCTCCAGGCAGAGGCACTTCCAGGAGGTGGCCCTGGCCCGTGGCTCTGCAAGGTGGCCACACGCCTGCCTCCCCGGGGCCTTACTGACCACGGGAACCCCTTGTGAAATACCATTTTTCAAGGAATAAAAGTTAGGTGTTTTAAACAATTCATATTAAATACATATATATTAAAATACATATATAATACATATATTAACTTTTTTCAATTGCATACACTATTCATAATAAACATATAAAGGACTGTAGCGTTTCAATGCAGATTTAGAATTTCCCACTTTGCTAACAACATAAAAATCTTTGTAGAACCAAGGATGTAGTAAAATGTGACATTTATGGCATTTGTAAGGCAAAAACAAGTAATTTTGTGCTGCAGAGGATTCCAAATGTGCTTTTCAGTAAAAATGCCAAGTTGTTTTCCCAAAGATGAAAATGCCCAGTCTTGCCTGATAGAAGATGGATTTTTCTCTGCATATGAATCAGTAGAGGGCAACATCTCCTGCGAAGCACATGTAGGCTCCTCTGATTGCACCTTCTTCTGGCTATAGGGTAGAGCTTGTGCTGGTTACGCTTAGGGTATTGTAGCTTCATGGATTGTATTTGACAGGAATGCAGGGGGTTATCTTGATTTTTTTTTTTTTCCTGTTGATTTTATGCCCTGACTCTTGGGGTTAGCAAAGCTGGGAGTCATGTTAATTCTGAGTGCCCTGGTGTGTCGGATCAGGCTGTCGTTATTCTGCCTTGATTGCTTTGTTGTGTTTGGTGTTGGAGAAGTTTATTATTGCTTCCTGTTCAACGTGTTTAACGGGCTGCTCGGAGAGATTCTCTACAAAATAAATAAATAGCAGGAGGAAAATGACTGCAGTCTATGATGTGCTGACGCTGCTCAGCTTCATTACTCTATATATAAAAACCTGCCTGCTTCAGTAAAAACAATTCATTTAATTAGTCCCTCATCCCCACTGTATCCCATAGTCCAAACGTATCCTCAAATGGGATTGCCTTTAAAAGCTCCCAAACCTTCGTGTCCTTGTCAAAGGAAGGGAAGATGTAGCTGCAGCAGTATGTTGTTCTCCATTCCTCGCGGCTAGAACAACTCCCATCCTTTTCCCTTGCTGTGCCTATGTATTTGTTCAGGATTAAACATGAACTGTGACCCTTATAGCCAAGCTGCACATGTATAGTCAGTACATATATAGTCAATTCAAGTTTCTGAAGTTAAAAATTAGAGGTTCAGAGAGGAACTGTGAAGTCAGCTACCCAGATAGTTACGGAAAGGGTGCTCTCCATGCACTGACCATCCTGGGAATGTGCCTCGCTCTTCTTCTAGAACAGATGGTGCTTCCAGCACACTGTAAGGTCACCAAATTCAGGCTGCTATGAACCAGAAACCAATTTCCAAGTTTTGCAGCTCTCGGAGAGAGGGCTTTGCCAAGCAACCCACTCTGTTACAATGTGGAAGAAACCAGTTTGCTAGGCCCGGTGGTGGCAGCATGTCAAGCGCGTCCAGGAGGCTGCTCTAAATCGCTCTTTGGGACTGATCCAAGGATCAGAGAGCAGAGGCTTAAACCACCTTTAGCTTCCCTGGGGTTGAGCTGAGCACCATAATGCTAACCCAAAGATCTGGCTCAGAGCTTTATGAAATGGTAGAGTGTGTGAAAGCAAGCTGTGAAGACTTAATCCAGATAATATCGCAGTGGTGTAACGATGGGCTGCGGCAGCAACTGGGAGATTTGGCAGCGGCCGTGTCTGCAAAATGGCCAGCATTTCCTTCTCAGAGTTACGATTTCACTGTTAGTCCTTTGTTCAAAAAGGAAGCTCCATTGTTAAAAACCAATATTTTGGTATTGCACTCTATACTGAACAGTGAGCACTGCTGTACACTGAGAAACAAATTAATGAATCAAATGTTGCCGTACTATCCACAGGGGCTCGTTTAAAAGCAAATGCTTGACAGAGCTGGAAACTAGCTTAAATGCAAATGAGCCCATGTGATGAAATCTGTAATGTTTGATTCATTAATTTGTCTCTCATTGTACAGCAGTGATCATTGTTTAGTGTGTGCTCCTAATGAAAGACCCTTAAAGACGGCGTTTCCAACTGTCTGGAGGAGGTTTGCTTTAAGTTTTGTAGCAAAACCTTTCATGGTCTTGCAGTGTCCCCGCAGCATCTAGGATAATCCTTTTATTTAATTCTTTTTTTTTAAAAAAAAAAAGACTAATATATATTTTAGGCTAGCAGGCTAGCAGATGGAATGAAGGAGAGCCAGGATCATACGATCAGCCAGCTTTCCAAGGGCCCCCAACAGCTAGTATGTTATAGTTAAAAGGAGCAAATAAAAAAATGTGAAGGAGGAAAAAAATCTGGGCTAAGGGTTGAGTAGGAAAAGCACAGCCTCCCTCCCACTTTGATATGGTTACTCTCCCCAAAATTTTTGTCAGCTGGAAAATCATGGCCCGAAAGAGGAGAGGAGGGTCTCAACTTTGTTTCTTACCTTTTGTAGAAGTTAAGCTATTAAATAGCAGCTTTGACAGGCATTCTGGTAATATGTATTTACTCTTCTCTAACAGTAACATTTGCCTCCATTTATCAGCTTTGTAACTCTCAGCCTAAAGTTGAGCTTCTGTTTTCAGTTGTCTTATATATAGGATTGGAGATGAAGGGACAGAAAAGGGTTATCAAATGAAATGGCTACTTCAAGAGATATCATCAAATGCAAAAACGTGCGTTCCAGTGACAAGATTTCAGCTGAGTCAGTCAAGATTTACAGCTGCAAGTGCAGACATTTGTATAGGTTTCTCTGCATTTGGATTCCTCAGTGTGATGAGGGCTTTGATCAGTAAGAGCCTCCACACAGGATTTTGAGAGCCGCGTATCGTATCGGGAAACAAGGAATGCAGAAGGATTCGTGGCTTGTGGGCAGCATGTAATAGATAATTGGCAAGGCTAGGGCTCCTACTTTTGAGATGCTTGTTCCAAATCCAAATAGTGTGCACTAGGCCAATCTGTCTATTTATTTCCATTTCATAGCTACAGTGATTATGTTCTGGGAAGTGCGACGGTAAGTGAGTGTTTTGCAGCTACCTCTAGACATGGAAGCTAACAATTAAGCCCAAAGCAAGGATGCTCCTGGGGCAAACACGGCAATTGCCATCGTAGCATCCTAGGGATGGGATTAATTTATAGGACTCTGAAGCTTTATTTATTTATTTTCTTACAGGACAGTTTCTATTTCCTTGGCTTTTTTAGATTGCAAACTCAGATGTCAAATATTGTTTGCTACAGAGCAGTTAGTTCTTGAGGTCAATCAGAGAGAGTCGAAGTAATTAAAAATAAAGGCTCTTTTCTGTGGAAACAGCCTTCGAAAATGAAATCATAGGAAGCCTGACCTTGCGGTAATCATAATTTGTTTTTCATAGTACACTGTATTACTGAACAAAAGCTATAAACCCTTTCCCAACAGCAACCAAAATAACTTGAAAAGGAGACTTAAATAGGTGTTTAGAAGTGTATAAATCCTGATTAAAGGTTTTCTCACTGAAGAACTCTCTGGAGCTTGTTATCCTTAGTCCTCAATATGGAGCAAGCTGTCAGGGTAAGGTGGAAACCAACCACCTCACCAGAACAAGGGAAGAAAAAAGAAAATCACGTTGATTTTCATCTAGTTTTGAATGTGTTTTAGGCTTAGATTTTTATTTAAATCCTTTTCTGTGCCTAGGCTCACTAGGGCAGCCGTTTCATTGCAGCTTCCCTCGTACCACTAAGATGCATCTTTGCTTAGCGTCTTGTCTAACTCCAGATGCCAGCACTCGTTGGTGCCAGCACCAAGGGGTTGACAGAGCACTGCTGGGGACCCGAGGAGATGGAGCTGCTGCTTGGTGCAGGACTTGGTTATTTTGGTTTCTCTTCCTTTGTATTTTTTAAACACTATTATTCATTTCTGTTCGTTATATCTTTTCTAGTCTTTGAAGTCCTATCTAGAGTGCCTTTTTTTGTCTTCAGAAAAAATTTTTGCTTGTCTGGAGCTTCCCCGCTTTCTCATGGCTCTTCCATCACCAAAGGTCTTTCTCAAGGTCCTGTTGATTTTCATTCACAGACCACTGTGGTTCTGTCACTGCTCATCTGAATGTCACCCCACTTCCCAGCGACCGCCTTTCACCATCTCTTTTAGCATGTCCAATCCTTTACATCAGTCTTTTGGATGGTTTAATTCCTCAGTTCTTCAGCCGATGCTATCAGAGCTGTTTATGTTACTAGGCACAGCCAAAGAATTATAACTCGGATGCTGCGTTCCGCTTCATGCCCCTGTTTATTAGTGAGCTGGTAATGTTGTAAGAAGTTGCACTAGCCTTTGCTTGATGTAGTGTACAAACATTACAGTATAGTAATTCAAAAACGTGTTATCTCAAAATAAGGTTTGCTTATGAACTTCTGCTTTCTGTTCATGCTACAGCAGGTGGCTTCTGCTAGCCAAAGAAAACTCCAAAAACTTTATTTTTTTTAGGTCATTTCCAGATATTGCAGAAGTTTTACAAATCAAAAAGTGCCTCTGCTAAAAAAAATAAATAAATAAAAACTAAACAAGTTGGAGGACGCTTTAGTTTAGAGTTCTCCAAAGCGTTCCTGTCCAAAACAAATTTTTACATTCTACTCTTATTCACATTATATTTTCATGTCATTTAAAACAACTTTCGAAAGTGACAGTTGTTTCTTCTAGTCTGCGATCTGTTATTTGAGAATATTTTTCCGATTATGTGTTTATTCTTATATATATTCTCATTTATTTTACTGTTGATATATTTGCAGGAGGGGACAGGGAAATAGCAGGTAGCAGGTGAGATGTAAAATGAGGAAAAGCTCCTGAAGCTCCTTGCAGGTCACGGGTCTGCATGGCCAAGGTGTCCCAGCGCTCCAGCCCGCTGCGGACCCTGCGGCTTCGCTTTACATACGGAGTAGCTGATGAACCAGAAGGCAGGAGTGTTGCCCATTCTCCTTTTGTGTAAAATATCATTTTATTCTTAAGAAGAATCTTTAAGCGCTCATGTGAGGTATTAGAGGGAAGTTGGAAGGCATGGGGCAGAAAAGCTTCCCAGGCTTGCTGGGTAGCTAACTGGGCCTTCTTTAGATGCAGGGTCCCCTCTTGGTGGTGTAGGGCAGTTTGGTCTGTCATCCGCAGAACACGCTGTCGTCTTCGCCCGTCTGTTTTTGTGTCGGTGCTTACTTGGCTCTGACTACAGCTGTGAGAAATTGAATAATAATCAGTCTCTTGCTTATATTTGATATGCGATTTTTAGATGTTTTATGCTATTTCCATATATACATTTGCTGAGAAGTAGTCTTTAAAATTACTTTTTACTTATCTTTGTGACTCTAGGCTTTGAAGTAATACTTCAATGCCAGCTGAACTGAGACATTTCAACAGTTTTGGAGCAGGGTCTGAGCGTGGAGCGCTCGTTATTCTGCTCCACGCTGGAAAACTCCCTCCCTCTTGAAAGTTTTATCATGTAGGAGGCTATTAAAGTTATGAGTCTAGGCTGAGGCATGAATAAATCCCGAGTCTTACTGATGATGTCATTATAGTGGTCAATAAAAGATATAGAAGCAAATGCTTTTCATGCTACTAAGACCAGCTAACCAAATCAGGAGACACGAGCAATTAACTCTTTAATTAAGATGAATGGATGACATTAGCCCTCCTTAAACCCTGCTCATCAGCATTTACAAATAGGAAAAGACGGATGTCTCCTTCCCAAGAAATCCAGCTTTTATTTTTCATTCTTTGACAGCATCTCGTTCTTTCCACTTTGTAAACAAATTCACTGACGAACGCTGCCAACCGCAGAGGTTTAAGCAGTCCTATTCAATCAGTGCTATTTCTCATTGCTCACAGGGAGTGTGTATGAGTTTAATTTATTGTTAGGCAAGTTGCACTGAATTTGCGTTTTAAGTTGAGAAAAATAAAGAGCTTTTGGTGCCCGTATGCCTAAGACCATAGGAACTCTATCAGCGTGATGTGATTAGGAGTGTTTAATGAAGTGCCATTAATTTTCCTGCCTTTGAGTTGGGTTTTTGATTCAGAGTAAGGTTTGTGTAAGGTGAAGAAATGAGGTCCCTCAGTTTTGTCCTTGCAAACTGGAATAATCTGTCTGGAAGTAGAAAAGATTATCTTTTGCAACATTTAATACACATATTGTATTTGTAGAAAAATTCAAATTTGCCAATAATTGAAATGTCATTGCCCTTTTGTAATCCTACTAAATCCCATGATTCCAGCCAATGAAGTCAAATTTATTGCTACTTTTTATTATTAATGACACATATACGAACCTTGAAAAGCAGTAGCCTGTTTCTGTACTGCATGTATTCAAATAACGTACTGCTGCATATGTAGGACACAAATTGGAATCAACAGAGCTGTTGAGAAGAAGAATTTAATACTGTTATCACTAATAATTCTACATGTGTTTAATGCTTCAGGTACAGCTTTTATCTTTAGCCTTTATATTGATGTTACTGTGGGTGATTTTTGTGAAGCATATTTTGCAAAGCAAAATTAGGAGGTTGCTTTGTAATTCTGTAACGAGTCCTTTGTTCAAAGAGTCAGAAGTGCTGAACATATATTTAAATCCAGCCCTCTGAAGTATGGAAAGTAGGTATGATCTTTCCTCCTGCAGTCACACTATCAAGTAGAAGAAAGTAGGTTCACCTTATCCCTTATCTTTTTGATACAGCAGTATAGGCTTGCAGCAAAGAAACAACAAGTTGCTCTTTGAAAATACTTAAAATACTTTTTTTTTTTAATAGTCACAGGCTTTAATCGCAGGTAAGAATAATGATGTTTTCAGCTTTCACATACTCTTACCCACACAACAGAAGTAGTAACCCAAACGTTTTCCTTAAATATGTTAGCTCTCTGTCCCTACTAGTGCCCGTCACAGGGAAATCTTCAGGTCTTCTACTCACTCGCACTGCAGTCACCATTCTGCTAACAGGTCCCATCAACCAGAAGATTCGTATTGGTTATCTTGCAAGGAGTGATTTGATTCTATTTTGTCTAAGGAAAAAAGGGTAAATACCACTTGAAGAAGTTTGGGAGATGTTTGTATAAAAACAAAGTAGGAAGCAGAAGAACTAGAACTGTAGCTAAGCTCGTGTGTGTGATTACACAGTGTGCGTCTGTATCAGGATGTGGAGAGCTCCACAGAGGCCATGATCCTGTGGCCTTGTACTGAGCCCAATGTCGAGCACAGGGTCTTTCCATTCAGGAGGTCTTTAATGGTCCAGGTATGTCCGGAGAACTGACCTTCATGTTGCTTAGATCGGTCGCATGAAAGAGAGCAGAGGTTGTGCCTCAGTTTCTCTAGCAGAAGCAGACCAACTCTGCAGCAGAAGAGCACTCCTGACTCCCCTTTAGAGGCTCAGCAGCTTTGGAGTCTTTTTTTGACCTTATGACTCATTGAACGGTGCTCCAGGGAGGCTAGAGAAGCTTGGGGAGTATCTGGCTGCCACCACCTGAGATGGACGTGGGCTCGTGGCCACTGCCACCTCTTCTGTCACAGCATCTGTGCTCACACCAGCGGGGCTCGTGGTACCCGTGAGGGTGACGTTACCCAGGACTAGGCCTGGTGACCAGGGTTGTACCTGGTGGCAGCTTGGCAGTCGCCAACAGTCGGCAGCCCGCAGTTCGGTGGGCGAATTCTTGCAGCATTTGGAACGGTTTGGCTCCACAGCAGAGTGCAGATCTGCAGTTTTCATCCCCGAGCATAACCTCTGCATTGGCATTACAAAGAATTTGTGAAAATCCCCCTTGAAAGCAGGAATTTTTATACCTCTCTCTCTATATTTAGGTATAGGTATAGCTATAAATGATTTTCATATCCATATGGTTATGGAGAAAAGAGGAGCTGATCTCTTCATATTTTCTGCCCATCTGGTCGAGGAATCAGTGCTTATGAAAAGGCAGCACTGTTTATACATCTGTTAAAAAAGTAAAGTATTGCTATTTAAGAAGATAAGAGGGCATTAAGATGGGAGGTATGAAATAAATAAAAAGTCCATAGTGGAGAATAGAGCCATAATCAGAAAGAAAGTTAATTACTTCATTTTGCAGCTGACAGTTCACTGAAGTTTCTGTTTTAATATTATGTGCAAGCCAAACTGCCAGGTTTTATTTATCATCCGATATAACTGTAGCTCTAGTCCAGGATACTGGAAAAGCTCTCTTGTAGAGTTTTACCTCTTTAACCTCAAATGAGAACTGGCATTCCATCTGGATAGTGTCCAATATGTCACATTCTGGTAGTCATCAACCACCTCGCCTTATAAATCAAGAGCACTGATTAAATAATCAAGATTTTTGAAATGCCTTGAGGGAGCTCTACGCTTTTTGCATCGGTGATTAGTATTCAGCCGTAATAGTGAAATCTATTTGAGCTGCAGATATAAAACTGCATTTTGCATACTAGGCATAATCAAAGGGATGGTATTCAGAAAGAGTGCGTCCCCCAGACAGCCGAAGGTTGTGACTTTTGCCACGGAGCCATTGTTCGCTTAAGTGAGCTTTGTCCTTGCCCTTGTTCAGCCCTTCATTCACCGGAATCAAATCTTTGCTGCTGCTGTGTACTGGGAAAATGAAAACTCTAGGTAATAACTTTTGTAGGGCAGCTGGTTAAATAAAACTCGAGCCCCTGAATGGGAAGCAAGTTTAATTAAAGATCTTTTCAGTTATGAGAACTTAGCTTAGTGGCAGCAACAAAAGGGATGTGACGGTGTGAGCGTGTCGTGGTGCGAGCTGTTCCCCCACAAGGCACCGTGCTAGCAAGGCGGGTGACACCATGGTGACTGGTTAAGAAATAAGTTATTGTTCACAAGAAAAAACAGCACCTAAGTAGTAGATCCAACATGGAATTTTAAGAGAATATAGGAATATAAATCCAAAGCTTTTTCCAAGCTGCCCAGATGCTCACTGCTTAAGGTGAAGTTGTTCTTACTGCAAAACCTCTAAAAGCAAAACGTTCCTTCCAGCTGTCAAGGCAGTGCTTGAACCCTGATGGGAGCCTCGCGGTACATTGATCCGGGCAGTTCTGCAGCCCTGTAAATGTGGGAGCACATTTGATGCAGTCTGCCTAAACGGGCTTAATGCGCGCTCATTACGGACCTGCAGACGATTAGAGATCACAGCAGTGGTGGAGCGGGGAGGAAGAGGTGCCTCCCTGCACCTCTCCAGACCCCAAGGACACTTGGTTTCCTCTCGCTGCACCAGGTAGCCTTAAAAAAAAAATGATGCTGTCCTTCCTTGAAGCTTTGCTTGCGTCCTCAGGTGGTCACAACAGCCACTGTGGTTCTGTATGTGCCCTAGCAGAGGGCTGGGTGTTGTGGGGGCTGTCCGAGGACACGCTTTTGGTGATGGATGCTTAAAAGCAGATTCACCTGAGGATGAGGTATGATGCACTAAATAAGTTGGCGACCTGACATGACACTCACTCATATAGCTAAATTTTCCTGTATCCAAACAGGCTACACCCAAACCAACAGCTGGCAGCACTCTGTGGGCAAAGCCGTTATGGGGGCGGGGAACAAGAGAGCTGTGGGACACTTATTAATGACTTAGGTCAAAAACTTGCACCCTGAGGACCATACAGACCATGTTCTTGCACATGTCCTGGCCCGAGTCAGGCCTTGCCCCCCTGTCTGGTGAAGTCCTTAAGCATCGGTGCTGTAAGGAGGTTCCCTTTTAGTGCCAGAAAGCATGAGTACCCATGTTTATGTAGATGGGAGACTAAATTAAAGCATGTGAAATATTATGGGACTGCTGGATGACAGAAATTGCATAATTGAAAGGTGTCACTGGTATGTTGCGGATAAACCATAAAAACACTGAGACAGGCACAAAAACACCGGCTAAATAGAAAAGTTTGAGAGAAAAGTGTGGCGCTAAATAGCCCTCCCCTCTCCCTGGGCGATGCAGGGAGGTGGCCTTGCTCTGTAATCCCAGCTGTGCCCGAGCTGCTCAGTCAGTAGGATCCCGGAGCAGAAATGCTAAAGCAGAACTTGACACGAGGTGAAGGAACGAAAGGGACTAGGATGCAAATGTGGATACTCTGTAATTTTAAGCACAAACTAATTTTTTCTAGGTCAGATTCGTAGCTCGTGTAAACCAACGTAATTCTGCTGACATTTAATGTGGTAGGGTATGTGCAAAGTGATCTCTGCATGTTCCAAATGAATGCTTCTTCATTTCATACAGTAAATGGGAGATTAAAGATGTTTGACCCTATCATACTGTACTCGTTTTGGTGTTTGATGAATACTGGCCTTCAGCTGCTGTGTGAGGCAGTTATCTATCATCCATGCAGCCCTTGCTCATCTTACTTTTAAAGACATCTGTATTTTTACACTCCTCCCACCCCCTTTCTTCTCTTATCAGAGATGATTTTAATAGGAGAGGGCATCCCCTGTGAGCGGGTATCCCTGCCCATGCTGTGCCTGCTCGTCCGGTGCACGCGCTGCCTCCCTAACGGCCTCCCCATTTCAGACTTGGATTTCACCTGGAATTCCAACCCTTCAGCGTTGGCTGTAGTTGAGTCTCTATTGCTGCTCAAATTTCAGCTTTGCCCTAAACTGTAGTACTTGGTTTTAATACCTAGAGCTGGATGCTGGCGTGTATGGCTAGGACCAGTAAAGGGGTGAGTGAAGGTTTTAACAGAAGAAGGTGTTAAAGGCAGTTTTGTAGTTTGATAGGCAGAAATCAGCCTCAGCGGTTTAAGGGCTCATTTGCCAGGTACAATACAGTATTAGCTGATTTTCTCAGGAAAATCCCCCTCTGAGGTTAGTGAATGTTTGGGTGGGAGTGGATAAGGAAGCTGAACGGAGCCCATTGACATGGGTATTTTAATCCTTGTGCCTCTCAGCTTAATACAGAACGTTAAATTACTCTGCAGAATAATTAGGCATTTGTCAAGGAAAATAGATACTTATTAATGGATGATTTGCCGTATTTCATCCTCTCCACAGCAGACATGCTTACTCTTCTATTATTTAGAGAGTGCAAAAAGTTCTCTCTATTCATCTACCGAGTAATAAAACCCGTATCTCATTCATTTCAGTGAGTGATGTTTGCATATGGAGGCTTCTGACTCCACTTTCCTAATTCCTTTAAACTATAATTCTTGTGAACAAATGCTTCCTAGAACTGATGCTTATGGCAGTAGCTGAATTCAGGAGATGGGGACAAGCTTCAGAAGACAGGCTGAAGCCCCCTTTAAATGGACATGCACAACTTGGTGCATGTATTCAGTGTCTGCAGCTCCCAGCAAAATATGGGCACGCTGCTTTAATAAAACACTCATTTCCAAACTGACAGCACATGAAAGATTTCCACAAGTCAGAGATATTCCTTTTC
>JAVCKT010015730.1:0-46103 GCA_032273925.1 Rhynchotus rufescens
GAAAAGCAACTGCTTTTTACTGATATATTTAACATTCTTATAGATTACAAGTCACGAAAACAAAGCAGCCACATCCTGAGCAGAGGTAAATCAAGGGCTGTACTCCCCAGTTATTGTTAAATCAGGACACAAAGGCTAATGGATGTACTAAATATGAACACATACACCCACGAAATATAAAAATGCAGTTATTACACGAGGGGTTTGTTTCTCTTGTTCCCACACCTCTTACAGTCATGCTCCCTTTCAGCCATCAGCTTCTAGCATGAGAAAATCTTGCCTTGAAATTGAAATCACTGCAGAAACTACCAGGCAGTGTGGAATAGATAAATACAAGCAGCAGTAATTACTTCTGCTACAAACAATTAAGCATTAAATGACTTGTTTATTTTCCATTTCTTCCAGAAGACTTTAAATATGATTAGCTGAATTTAAAATCAGAGCTTGGAAGCCTTCCCTAAGAGCATCAGACATACCTGTGGGACTGAGGTGTTGTTGCGGAGGGCTCCATCCTGCTTGGGAAGGTTTTTCTTCCAGTTTTTCTTCCCTATTACACCTTGAACAGCCTCTCCAAGCTCATATTTGTATTTAAGACTTGTCTACTTGCATGTAGCAAATGCGACGCCTGGTTAGGCGAGGCAGTAAACACTGAACCACGACCAGGAATTCTCCCTGAGCAAACATTAACGCCTCTCGTGTCCAGCAGCCTCCAGGAGCGCGCCAGCAAGCCGTGCACTGCTTACCAGGAACATCCCCAAGCTACAGGGCATCAAGGACATCTCATGCCCACCACGACACCCTAAAAGCAGTGAGCTTTAGGTAGACTGTGCAATGACTCTCTGGAAAGTTAGGCCTTTGAGTGTTTAAAGCTGAGTGGACCACTGCAGAAGTGGAGGCATCTGATCTAAACAAAATTTTATTTTTCTGTTTTTTTGTGTGTTCAGGTGATTTCAAATTATTATTCTGAAATTCAGCAGAAAGCATTGATTTCAAGCAAATATTTGAATATTTCTAGATATTACAATTTGTATTTAAGTATACATATCTAGTTACAATTTAGAACATCTTTTCATTTTCCCACTTTTTTTTCCAATTCAGCTGCCACCACATTCCTTGCAAAGAGCAGGTTACAGAAACAAGAGACCTTCTTTGCTCTGCCACTTCCTCAAAGACTGTTTTCATTTTCTTCTTAACCTTTTGTGATGCAAATGAGAAGGAAGTCACCTGCTGAAAAGGCACTCCATTAGCATCAGATTGAACACTTTTATAAGGATACCGTTGGCTTTAGGTACTCAAATCCCAGCAGGGTGAATCCATCCTTCCCAAATAATATCATCAAGTTCATTGTACGACTGGGGTTCGCAGAGCATGTGAAGCATCTGCAATTGTGCTCAGATGAGAAGTGCAGCAGACAAACAGAACACTGTTAAGAGCTTTTAACCTAGATGATTGTTTAAGTTCAAAATTCTGTGCAGTTTAATTTCTCTCGGGCTGCTTTTGAGAGCTGACTGCCTCCAAGGGCCTCTAGTACCTGCTCTGCACTGGTTCAACAAGGTCCAGCAGCCAGCCCAGCTCCCAGGGAGCTGCCCTGTCCTTCCTTAGCACCAGGTATGCACGTGGTCAGCTTGAGTAGTTGCACAATGCTCTATTACAAGGAGAAAATGGTGATTAAATTACATATAATCCTGCTTTTTAAAAAGCACATACAAAATCACATATTCTGGAGAGCTTTCTGTGTTAGCCTTTCCAAAATCCACCTAGCCCGAAATTCCTATGCAGCCTTTAGGAGGATGTTATCCTTTGCTTCTTTTTTCCA
The DNA here is from genome assembly GCA_032273925.1 of Rhynchotus rufescens. Lineage (NCBI taxonomy): Eukaryota > Metazoa > Chordata > Aves > Tinamiformes > Tinamidae > Rhynchotus > Rhynchotus rufescens. The sequence goes on from JAVCKT010015730.1 coordinate 1,817, forward strand.
ATTTCTCTCATCCTCCTGCTGTTTCTCACACAAATAACCCATTGTTAAAAAAAAAAATAACAATAATAATGAAAATGATCACCTGCACGTGCCAAAGTTTAGGATTATGAAGTGTGTCTGTGCTCCAGGTGGTGGCCACCATTGCTTTTGCTGTCCAGTTCCCTCAGAAAACTTCATAAGTTCACACATAGTGTCAGCTACACCGACCCTGGCCAGGGATAACAACTTATACAGCAGCACAGTTATCAGGGCAGATAGTCCAGCAGGACTTGGCTGATGTACCAAATAGCTCTGTCATTTTAAAACTCATTCACCAAAATTGGTTTTAAAGCACTCCATTTCCTAATGAAATCCTAACCATTGTGAGCAGCACATAGAAACTCTCCGGGGAAGGTTGCTCGCAGCTCGGTAACATCCAAAAAAAAAAGGCCAGTATCAGACTTCTAACTCTCAGAACCTCCAGCCATGTTTCTCCTGCAGGGCTGAATTCAGAAATAATTCATTACCAATACAGGGTCGTTTCACTACATTACCCTGAAATTTTCAACTAGATAAGCTAGACTGGCAACTCTGGAGGCAAAAAAAGTTGTCAGAGGAGAGAAGTCCCAGACCTCCCCCCAACTCCTCCACCAGGAGCTAATGAGTTTTTCTCACCAATGCCTTGGGAGGCAACGCAACTTTGCTGCAGACCAAACCTCCATGCTGGGCTACCTGCCTGCTAAACCACACAGGTCCCCAGTGGCCCCTTTCTCAACTGCACAAAACTTCCCAAAAGATCTGCAAAGGGTCAGCAAACATCATCTTTACTCAGCCAGAAACAGTGGCTTTTCCTTCAGCACCCGATCAGTACTTGAGCAGCACAAGCTGCACAAGTGTTTGGGTCAGCTTGAGCTCTGTTCTAATCAAGACCTTCTCTTTCTCAAGGAGTTAATAAAATCAGCGCTTAATTAAAAGATATAAAGAGAAACTTTGTTTGGAAGAAGGAGAAAGTGCAGATTAGAATCACAGAATGCTTAAGATTGGAAGGGACCTCAGAGGTCATCTAGTCCAACCCCTCTGCTCACGCAGGGTCACCTAGAGCACATGGCACAGGGCTGCGTCCGAGCGGGTTTTAAAGATCTCCAAAGAAGGAGACAGGACAGCAAGACATCCTGAGCACCCCATTTCAGCTCCCTGTTAATGCAAAGCTTCCCTCAGTGCTCTTTCTCTTAGTCCCTTGAGCTCACTCATGTTCATTTAGCACCTGAGTGTATCAGGGGATCACACACAGCTGGGGAAAGAGTTACTGCACACTCATGAACCACCCTCCTGGGTGCAGCAGAGCCCTTAAATAGGAGCATACCCACCCAGAACCCCTCTCCCAGGGCAAGAGGCTGTGTGAAGTTGCACCTTCTGTTCTACCCAAACAGCAGTAGGTGCCTAGGAGAAACCCATGAACTTTTCAGCTTAGTTGCATATTCAGGCACTGGCTGGGGAAGCTTATTTTGATTAGATGTGAAGCTGAAGCCCTGATTGTCAAACACAAATGCTCCAGGAGTGACTCTCAGGTGATGCCAATAGCCAGGACCACCGCCAGCTCAAAGCGCCCCAGCAGCAAGGCCATCACAGAGACCATCAGGTATGGACAGAGATAACCGTGCTTAAGAGCTCAGGACCAATAGAGATATGAGCTAATATGTTTTGGTGGTTACTCAGCCTCCTGAGAGGCCTCAGATAAATAACCCTGTCGCTCTCCTGCATGGGAATGAGACTGTGATTCAGATTCTGGCTGCCTTTCCAGCTCCTGGTTGAAATGCTAACCAGGAGTGGTGCTTCATGTTGTGTTGCGGGGCAGAGGAGTGTGCTTTGATGCTTCGCCCATGCAAAGCCCTGCCCTCTGTAAGGCTTGGGGAGTTGTTCATCACATTTACTCTTCGGATTAGTTGGGCCTGGCTACCTGTACCCTGCCTGGCATTGTACATCTGTGTGGCTTTAGCTCAGAGCTGTTGCAGAGCTCCCCTTGAGCAATAGAGGCAATTGGAGAAGCCCATCCTGTAGGAATGAGAAGTTTGCTGTGCTACTAAGAAAACATGACATATGTCCCTGTACAGTCTGTTGCAGGAGTTATACTAATGGAGTTTTATCAGTGTAATTCCCTGGACAGGCCCTCTTTCTCCAGGGTAAAGGAATTACTTTATATTGCTTTAAAGCAGTCAAAACTGAACTAAAAGGAGAAAATCGGGTGGGAAGGAATTTGAATGACTTCCCGTGTTCTGCACTCCCTGTTTTAAAGCAGGACCAGCTCCCTCCTACTCAAAATGTGCCATTTCTGTGTGGGAGGGAGCCAGATCTGGGGGCTGGGGTGCATGGAGGAGGCCCAACAACCTTTCTGTACTGCTGCAAAGATGGTAACTGTGTCTGTAACAGCAAGAGAGGCTGAGAAAGCCGGAGCAGGTGCATGCGGAACCTGGGAGAGTGATCCCTCTGCAAACATAGTCTGAGGAGCTGACACAAATGTGTTCAGCACCAATCCATAACATTTCCACGCTAAATAGCACCCCAAATGCTAGGAGCAACTGGAGAGTGGGCAGTCATGCTGGGCAAGGGGATGTCACAGCCCCCGTGGCCCTCCTCCTTTGCTGCTTCACTCACCCCTTCCCCAAACAGCTGATGGGTTTTTTTTTCCCCTTCCCTGCATGCTGGAGAGAACAGCAAGATCAGTTCTGTGACTGTGGGGGACCATGAAGATTTAATTGGAGTGCCCCACTGCATTAAGCTGAGTGCCTAGGTGTATTCTGAAGGTATTATATCCAACCTTTAGTAGTTTTATAACAGGACATCCCCACCTTTGTCTGCCAACATGATCCACATGAAGTTGTTTTGGCTGTTGGTGATATTGCTGCTGTTTGTTCTCCATTGCTTGAGCATCCTGTTGCTGTCAGCCTGCAGCTCTACTGATCTTTGATTGCTTCATGTCCCTGCTGGGACACAGCCCCTTGCATGCAGGTAGGGAAACTGAGGCCCGGGGTGGCTGGGGAACATAGACTTTGTGCTTAGTCCGACCACCACAACGAAAGCTTTCACCGCTAGCATTTTCCCTGCATTTGTACCTTATGGGTTATTTAAAGTGCTTCCTAGTTCAAGTATTTATGAGATATTTTGCCTGGGTGGATTCCCAGGTGGCTAATAGAGAGCATTCACACTTTAAATTTATCCTTATTGGGAGTAATTACCAGTTCTCCCTTCTCTACCTGGATATATAATGCCATAAAATTTTATTCACAGAGTGTTTTCTGACCCTCTGCTTCTGAGTCAGATTTGGGTCAAAACATCTAAAGAGCTCAACAATTGCTAATTGATTTAGATAAGTGCAGGCATCCAACAATACATGTAACGGTGTAAACGCATGGTGTTTCCCAAGAAATGTAGCCTCAAAATACTTAGTGAAGGTTGCTACAGCAACATACACATTAGCAAAGCTAAAAGCAAGGGTCATGGTTAAAATTAATTTCTCACTATCAGCTATGGGAGGGAGGTGGTAGCACTCACCACGCTCTGAATGATTCTGCAGCACGCACATATGGATTCCTTGGATGACGACTTTTTTTTCCTTGCAAGGGTGTTGGAGAAAACTCCTTTTCGCTCCAAACTTGCTCCAGGATTATGTTGCTTCAGGAATTCTAAACAAGCCAAGAGCCCGTTTTTCATTTTAGCAATGCAGACACATTCCCCCCCATGAAAATAATCATATAAATGAGGCAATATTTTCCTTTTATTTAACTGGGTTATAGCAATCTCTGTCCACGAGTAATCTCTGTGAAGGCTTGCAAATAAGAAGAGATGTGAATTGAGGTGAATTGTCTTTGGAAATGTTTGTCTTAGCCCTGGCAGCCCAGACATCTCTGGTACCCAGGAGGGGTTTATACTGAACTCTGCCCTTCCCAGGGCCCATCCATCCTCAGATCACAGCTGCTAAATGACTGTATTGTGTTGATATTACATAGCTGTTATGCTTCCTACGTCATTCTGAGACATAGTTAAGACATTTCGCTATGGTACGTGTTGTACTAAATATATACAAAATATATGTTAAAAAAAGATGGCAATCTGGCCTACCTAATGCCCACGTTAGTGTACTTGCATAGCTGGGAAAAGCACAAAAGTCTGTCTTGCAACAGCAGACAAAGCTTTCTTCCCAGCAAAGACTGGACAAGATCATCACAGACAGTCGGAAAGGAAGCCTTTCCCTGCAACAGGGAGGAGTAGAGGATCACAAGGGAGACATCTTCCAGAAGCATCCCACCAGCACCAGCCTGGCATAACCCCTGGGAAAGGCTAGGACAGCCTGGCTTATTGGTGGCTGGTGCTGAGTCAGATGCTAAAGTCATGGTCAAGGAGTAGCAGCGCAAGAAGACCAGAGCCAGGACCACAGGCAACTCAGGAAGCCGAGTTAGAAAATCACGTTTTCACGAGACTAAGCTTCTTGGGTACTTAGATGGGCCAGGGTGATATGGAAGGCCAGGCTGGCTCAACCTACCCTTGGAGAGTCTTGACACAGAGGCTGTTTGGCATCGGTCTTGAAGGTCTCATGGGAGAAGAGCAGCCACCAATCCTCAGTGCAGCAGAGACTTCAGCCTCATCTCTCCCAGGATGAACCTGGGTCCTTCAGCACTCTAGAGGTGGACCCAAGATCTCTCTGCTAACTCTGTCTTTCTCCTCCCACAGGTCCCCAGTGCAATGCTTCAGTAGACCTGATCGGCACGTGTTGGCCCCGGAGTGCTGTAGGACAACTGGTGGCTCGGCCATGCCCTGAGTACTTCTATGGCGTGCGGTACAACACCACAAGTGAGATGGGCACCACCAGCAGGCATGGAGATGTGGGTGGTCAAGGGATGGGGAGAGTTTGGAAAGAGAAACACGCACCAGGGACTAGGGGTACATGAGCAATGATAATTCTTATGAAAGAAATATCTTGCTTCCTGCAGAAAACATCAAGGTTTTTATCCTCCAGGTTTTTGCCCCAATGGGGTGTCCACATCATCCACAGACAACTTTGCTTTATGGTGCTTTCATGCTGTTGTAAGAGTCTATTTGAATTAATCCATATTGGATCTGCCTAAGAGTCACTACCGTCTTTGTCTCGTCGCCTTGATGAGGCTCCTGGTCTTGTCTGCTAATAGTAGAGCCCTGAAGTCACCCTTACAGTAATGCTAATCAGAGGCTGCTCTGGGCCTGTCACAGCTGCATCTTTCCAATTAGCCCTGTGTCTCATGGTCCCAGGGAGACCGAGCTTGCCAGAGGCTGAGAAAGCTACTAATGCATGGAGAAAAGTGCAAACTTCACGCTGTCATTGAAATAACAGTTGCTGGATGGCAGATGATCACTCAAGCAAAGCGTTCTGAGGAAGGGAAAATGTGATTAGGGCTCTTCTGTGCCTCTCCCATGACATCTCAATGTTCAGAGGCATCGGGGCTGGTTCTCTGGGGAACAGGTAGGTCTCTGGCTCCAGCCTTTTTGAACCTGCTGTCGGTCCCCGTGGAGAGCTGCAAAAACCACTTGCTTTGGCAAAAACTTCAGACCATTTCCTGCTCTTTGGAAGCAGGCCTGGTCCTTAAATCTCTTCAATCTGATTGTTGATCCAGGGAAATCCCCCAAAAGTCAAGTGGAGAACCTTGGGTTTGACTAGGCAGCAACTGATGTTGTGACTCTGCCCAAATCTATGGCTACTTGGAGACCAGACTTGGATTTCCAGATTGCATGAGATACAAATGCTTTTTGGAAAGCAGTTCAAGCACATCTAGAAGGGAGGTTACCAGATGTTCCTAGGGAAATTTTGGGGAACATGAGCATTTTGGAAGTTGTAGGGAAGCATGCCAAGGCACAGATCTTCCTCTTGGCTTGAAAGCATTTCCCCAGACCCTGCAGCCTTCTTGAAATGCCTCCTACTTTCTTGTTTGCTTGTAAAATAAGAGCTTTGTGGAGCAGGGCTGACACCCTGCCACACTGCGCTGGAGTCCTGCAATAGCAACCATGTCCTACTCTGAGCTGATCTTGAGTAAAAAGACTTCATAGGCAGATCACATCAGACACTGATTATTAATGACCATCAGATGATATTTTGGGTTTTCCTGGAGGTTTGTGTCCAGCCCATGCATTAACCCTTCCGTGCACATCCTCTCTTGCAGACAATGGCTACAGGGAGTGCTTGGCCAACGGCAGCTGGGCCGCACGTGTCAACTACTCCCAGTGCCAGGAGATCCTCAGCGAAGAGGTAGGAGCTTGACTTGGCTAGGCAGGAGGGTACAGGGTAAGGAACAGCTTGGAAAGGTAGGAATGTTCAAGGGGGCTGTGGAGCTGGGCATGCATCACTGTCCCATTCTTTAGGGTCACACACAGCATATAGCACCTTCCTCACTCATCTGCATTTTCACTCTCTGGAGAGGAAGAAAGAAAGTTTTCTTTCCCTCTTAAAAAGCCGGGAGGATTGGGAGTGTGAAGTCCCCTGAGCCCTGAGTGTAGATAACAAGCCCTCTAGCCCTCTGCTTCACTCGTCCCTCCCAAAAGAAGCCCTCAGTGCAAATCCTGTCCCTGGCTACTGACAGATGACAATGAAATAAAGATGTTTGTGGGGGGGAGAGAGAAAGAAGAGAGAAGGGAAAAAAAAAAAGGGAGGAGCTGAAAGGGATTAAAAAAAAAAAGAATGGGGACCAAGATTTGTAAGATCCAGAGTAAGATGGGTTATCCCTCAAAGCAGAGGAGAGATATGGGCAGTTCATTTGCAGCTAATAGCTAATAATAATCTCTCTTATTTAAGATGCTGATATCTCTTGCCAGGAATGGTTTTCTCACTCAGTTAATTGCTAATTCACAAGTTGGATGAATGCCTAACAGCAGAACCAATCAATTAATTTAATTATCATACATGTCTTCCCCCGTGATCCTCTGCTTCCTCGCCCAAACTCTCAGCTGCCCCCAGGGCAAAGTGAACTGAGACATTGGATGTCACATTTCCAGGCAGCTTGGCTGAATTAAAAGCAGGATATTCCCAGATATGGGCCAGGGTTGTCCCTGCAGGCAGCAGGGCTGCTACAAGGACAGCCTCCATGGCTCTATCACTAGCTAGCTCACTGGGCCCAAGGAGGACACAAGTCTTTTGCAACCCCAGTTCTGGGTTGTGTTTCTCCTTTCTGCTCTCTCATCTCCCATTTGTCCCACATCAGTTAGGCAGGATCTCCTAGTGTTTTTTGAGTGATGGTGCAAAGAGTTACAGCACAGTTCAGAGATGATGATGTGATGAGGTTTGTGCGGTGGTACCCACAGCCAGCACTGACCCCCTTGCCCATCACTTTCCCCTCCCGCAGAAGAGGAGCAAGCTGCACTACCAGATTGCGGTCATCATCAACTACCTGGGGCACTGTGTCTCGCTGGGAGCCCTACTTGTGGCCTTTGTCCTCTTCATGCGCCTACGGTGAGTGACCCAACCTGCTGCGATGAAACCTCCTGTGTGAGAGGGGGATGCATCTGGAGAGATCACCCCAAGGCACTTGGGTTAGGGATGGATCTGGAGCCCCTGTGTTTTGCCATCTCCTCCAGTCTGGGGGTCACTTTCCAGATGCCCTTTGTTCTGGGATGATTGTGCCTAGCTCTGGGGTATGTTTCTCCTACTGTTCTGTGGTTATGGAGTCAGAGGTCTATATGTTTCTGATTTTCTCCTGACATCAGTCATGCTCACCTACTCCAGGGGTATGATGTGGCCGGGTTCTAGATGCTCATGTGCCCTTATGATCCCTTGTCCTCCTTCCACAGGAGCATTCGGTGTCTGAGGAACATCATTCACTGGAACCTCATCACAGCCTTCATCCTGCGCAATGCCACATGGTTTGTGGTGCAGCTCACAATGAACCCAGAGGTGCACGAGAGCAATGTGGTAGGTGCAGCTCTGGGCTTCTGACTCAACCCTGGGGGCAGTCAGCTTGGCTGTGGAGGGGATCTAAAGGATTTGATAGATGAGGTCACAGGAACAGCTTGGAAACTCAGTTCAGTTGTCCTGGTGGCTGCCTGCCTCAGTTTCCCTACTGTAACACAAAGGCTATGTTGCCTTTTACCTCTTATCCGACAACGGACACCCTCTGAAGAAGACACTGGGCGTTTGTTGACATGGCCCAGCTGGGAGCAGTGATGCTCAAAGCTGGGCCACCCATTCATTCTCTCCTCGAGCAGCTCTGCTCTTTGCCCTCCACATCCCCTTACCCACCTGTCCCCTTGGTAGGCCTGGTGTCGCTTGGTCACAGCCGCCTACAATTATTTCCACGTCACCAACTTCTTCTGGATGTTCGGCGAAGGCTGCTACCTGCACACGGCCATCGTGCTCACCTACTCCACAGACAAGCTCCGCAAATGGATGTTCATCTGCATTGGCTGGTGTAAGCACTGGCTCTCCCCTCGGGCTGCAGGGCAACGAGCCCATTGTGCTAGGGAATGCCCCTCCTCAGCCACCACTCCCCCCTTCAGCCCTGCTTGCAGGGGTAAAGCTGCAAAGGGCTGTCCGAGTATGGGACCCAGTGGGTGGTGTTGGTTCAGCCCGTGAGCCTCTGTGTGAGCCCAGTGCTGGAAAATCGCTGTTAGGGCATAACTTGATCACCATGTTGCATCCCGTGGTCTCATTTCTGTGTTCATTTACAGGTATTCCCTTTCCCATCATCGTTGCCTGGGCCATCGGGAAGCTCTACTATGACAATGAGAAGTAAGCCCCATTTCTCTTTCCTCTGTCTTTCTCCTTATGTTTCCGCTATCTTTTCCGTCTCTTTCAGCTGGACACATAGATGCAGGCCTGGTTCCTGCTTGGAAGTAAAGGCTGACATAAGGCAGGATACAGAGAAGGGATGGAGAAAAGCTGACATGTATCCATCTGATTTTTTATTCTACCTTTAGGCTCTCTGCAGCTTGAGCTGCTGGCTTCTGCGTTTTTCCTCCTCAAAGGACAAATGAGATTTTCAGGGAAAAAGAAGCTAGATTAAGCTAGAGCTCCTACAAAGTGTTTGCTAAATGGAGCAGGGATTTAATCTACCAGCAGAGATATAAACTACCACCACCTGAGCCATTTTCACAGAGACTTGCTAATGGAGGACTTAGCAGGAACCTGATGAGTTCATCATGTGTATTGTGAAGTTTAAAAGGAATCTGCTCAGATGAATGGCAGCTCATTTTGTTTTTCAGTGTTAGTTTTTCCCTGTGACTTCAGTGACTTAAAAAGGTCTGTGTTAGGCACACCGCAGCAGCTCCGACATAACAAGAATCCAAGCAAAGTACTGTTAGGACACAAATACTTGCATGAGTTCCCACAGGATTTGTTGGGGACAGGGTTGGAGCTGGGGAACTATTGCTGTCTAGCACTGCTTGTCCTTGCCTTCCAGGTGCTGGTTTGGGAAGCGAGCAGGAGTTTATACTGACTACATATACCAAGGTCCCATGATCCTGGTGCTTCTGGTAAGAGCGAAGACACCTTCCTGGCTAGAACAGAGTCTTTTATATGCACTTAGGGGGTGTGGCTGCAGCTGAGCAGGGTTTTGCCTTTGCGCTTAGCATCATCCCACTGCAGCATGTTCTGGTGCTGCATCAGAGCAGTGCTCTCCCCTTGCTGTGCCCACCTACATTCAGCCAAGCCTGAGGAAATGGGGACCTCCAAGATGAGAAATGGCCTGTTGTCTTTGCTGCTCAAGATAGGGCTGGAAGGGGCTGTATGGATTTAAACCAAATCAACCGAAGTTGCAGCAGAGACCTGGAGGCTGATGGCTCTGCTGAAACCCAATGGTTCTGCTGAAAGATGAGGATTTGGAGGAGCCTGCTGCCCTTTGGGGATTGCTAACATTGTAGGTGCTCAGGGGAGCCAAGGGTAGAGACAGCATTCAGGCAGCAAATGTTAATGTGTCCTCCCTTCCTTTCAGATCAACTTCATCTTTCTGTTCAACATCGTCCGAATCCTCATGACGAAGCTCCGAGCCTCGACCACGTCAGAGACGATCCAGTACAGGTAAGGGCAAAACCAGGAGATAGTGACTGGCAGATTCTGGAGCAGGGACACAAAGAGAAGACAGCTAGAAGCATCCCAGATGTTTCCTGGAAACATCTGACCATTGCAGCTGGGAGTATTTGGAAATTGTGGCCACAGAGAGCTTTACACTTGGGAACATGAGTAGCTGGAGCCACCTTTAGCAGAAGCAATTGGCAGCTGAACTCTTTAAGAAAGAGTCTCCTGGTGGGACTTGATCAGTTGGCCAGAGTCAGACCTGCAAATCCTGGCACCGAGGTGAGAATTGAATCGCTGTTTGACAGCAAAGCAGAGAACGAGGAAGGAGGAATAATCAATGTCATCTTCAGTCACCTACCTGTGAACCCACAAGGAAAAGGCAGTGGTGTCAGTCAAAAGACAGGAAGATTTAACCCTTCCCTCCCAGAGAATATTTTGCAGACACCTCAGGAGATACATGGCTAGAGAATCTTGGAAGTGCCTGCAGCAGAAAGGTGCTTTGAACTTCTGCAGAGCTTCTCTTGGGGTCATTTTGCAAACAGGAGTAAGTGAATATCTCTGTGGAGTTGCATGTTGGGTAGAGTGAGGCAGATTTAGGGGTATAGGATGCTCTTTCTGATTTTTTTTTTTTTTTTTTTTAATTTTAGCTAAAATCGTAAAAGACCAGATGCTATTATTGAGAAATGCCAACTAATCTCATTGAAGGGAGTTGAAATGGGCTGAACCATTCAACTGGAGAGAGATAAGGCTAGATCAGAGATTACTGAAATGAACCAGGCTGGTTGGTCCCCGTAAGCAATTTTGCAAGACTTTGGACTTACCAGCCTTTTCCAGTTTGAATGGGCATGCTGTTCACCACGGGCAAGTCCTTGTCCCTTTTTCATGTCAAATTCTTAGCTGTTGCTATAGCTCTGTTTGATGATACCCCAGGGCACTTAGAGCTATGTCCCATACTGGAAACAGCTCATCAGAATGAAGGCTTCTAAACTGGGAGAATGGCTGGCAAAGATGCTGTTTTTCTAGCACTAGATGTGGGGACACCTTGTCACCTTTCTGGGGGATCATTCACTTGCTCTTTGCATCTCCCCTCTGAACCTGACTGGTTCCTCCTGGACCTGGTGCTTCACTTCAGCAGCCTCTCTGAGACTGCTCCAAACAGCCTGTGTCTGGAGGCACTTGCTGATCCTGGGCTCTGAACAGTGTTACAAGCCCTGGCTCTAGCCCAAGCCTCTGAGCAGCTCTTCAGAGCCAGCTCAAGCTCAATTATTTCCAGTTCCTCAGGCCTCTGTGCCATCTGCCAGTTGGTTTCGGTGAAAATACGGCTTTCCTCCAAGTCAGGGGTACAGCGACAGAGCAGCAGAGGTGCTGGGACTCCTTGTCCCACCTCAGCCTATTGGGAGAAGATTTTTCCCTGCGCTAAACTGTGTTTGGATCTCTGTGCTTGTGAGAGTTTTGGGGAGGGGAAAAGAGTGTTGACTTTGCATTGTTCTTCTCTAATCAAAATGAATGAGACATCAAGCTTAGATTCTTTCAGGAGTCTTGCCTCAGCTCTGTTGCTTTTACAAACCGAACTTGTAATCTCATCAAAAAGAGAGATCAAGTTAATTAGACAAGATCAGTTTTTCATAAACCCATACTGAGGGCTATGAATTATTTTCTGCTCCTTAATTGTTTTTTGATCAAGTCCTGTAACAGCCAGGCAGTTACTTCCCAAGAGCTCAAGGTCGGGTCTCCTCCATCCACCTCCCTTCCTCAATGGAGAAAACAAAACATGAGTTTCAAAATGCAAAGGGGGCTGCAGCTCAACTCTGTTTCTTCCCCAGAAAAGCTGTTAAGGCCACCCTGGTGCTGTTGCCTTTACTGGGAATCACCTACATGCTGTTCTTTGTCAACCCGGGTGAGGATGAGATTTCCAGGATTGTCTTCATCTACTTCAACTCATTTCTGGAGTCCTTCCAGGTATGATCCCTGGCATTAGTAGTGCTGTTGCCATCCCGTTTCCCCAAGGGATGTCATATCAGCCAGAACACTGACCCTTCCTGACTCTGCTTCTGCCACCTCATCCCTCCCAAGAGCAGGAGCAACCTCCCCAACTCCAGGGCTGCTCCAAGGTGGCTATGCTGATGCAAAGCCCCGTGTACTGATGGTTACTCTGTCTCTCTTCTCTCTTCTAGGGCTTCTTCGTCTCTGTCTTCTACTGTTTCCTGAACAGTGAGGTGAGCATGGGGGCTAAGGATGCAGAGGAGCTTCTTGGGGCATATCTACGTGGTTCCTTGCATGCAGACACAAGCTCAGTTGGAGGCAACTTGAGGGGCTTTTGCCTCTGCAATGGGTCTGGTTTGTGGGCTCAGAGGGGGCTTGCATGGGATCCAGACTGCCCTAGTAGAGAAAGGGGGCTTGGACTCAAGTCCAGCACCAGGGACTAATATCCGGGATAAGGCAGAGTTTCTTCAGCCTTGTTGTTCCCCAGCTGGAGGTGTTTCCAATGACAAAGTCAGAGCTTTATCTCTGTCTGCAGCCTTGTCCACGGGGAACCCTCACCATGAGCATTGCTGCTGGTGGGAGCTATCAGAAAATGGGCTTTTGTTTCTCATAGGAAATTTAGGAGGTTTTTGCAGCTTTCCGTGGTTTCATTTGCTGCTTGTGAGAATTGTCTATGAAAAGTCCTTCCAAAACAAACACAGCTGACTGCCTCCATAGCTTCACTGATTAGAAAGCTGTCTGTCTTTTAAACATTATTTCATTGGGGTTTGTTGTGGCTTGTTTGGTTGCTTGGATTGGTTTAACAAGAAGACTCAGCCTCCAAAGCCCAAGAAAATGGAGATATTTTGCTACCTCTTTCCCATAAAGTGAATGGAGTTCAGCTCTTTGCAGAAGTTTCTGCAAAAATAAAACATCTTGCAGAAAGCATGGTTCACCGTGTCTCCTCCTGAAAGTTACTCATTGGAAGAGGGAAAATCCACATCCAAGAACAACTGTTCTCTGGGAGATGCACCCATGTCCTCCTACCACAGCCACCTTCTCTTGGAGTTTTCTCTTGCAAATCGTTCCCTTGGAGGAACCTCATGCACCTTTGGGTGTTAGGCATATGGGGGATAGGGACAACTCCCAAGTTCTGAGCCAAAGTGCATGCAGAAAAGAGCAAAGGAATCAAGAGCCGAGGCACCTGGAGTTTGGGCAGTTTGTTCCTCTGCCTCCTTGCAAATGCTCTTGTACCTCTGCTTGCTGTGAGGCTCAATGTCTGAACATGATTGGGAGAAACAGAGTCCAAGAGAATGACATTAAAAAAAAATAAAATAATTTTAAAGCCTCTGAAGGACACAAGACCCATCTTCATATTAGGCTTCAAACCACATTTCCTCTATAACAGAAAGATGCTGGCAGCATTCAAACCTAATGGTCTCAAATATGCTAATAACTGCCTTATTTTTGCCCAGATCTGCTCGGTTATTTCTCCCAAAGTAGGTTGCTTATAGGAGCTACCTGCTCTCCTGCACCCACCTGCAGGAGGGCCTTCCCACATTGCAGGTGATGCAAATGTATTTCTGTAATATTCACCTGCTGTGCAAAGCACTTGTACTGTCAAAGGCCCTAATTAATGTTGAATAAATGCAACTAGCATGGCTTAGAAAAGTCATAAAATGTCCCTGACTGTCATTCATGTCCTTTTTAACCCATTCCCAGCATTACATGTAGCCTTTGAGATATCAGCTCTTCTTTAGTGTGTACCTGGCCAGATTTATGTCTCCCTCTAATTTTCATTTCACACTTGGAGGCACTGGCAATCAAGTTCATCTCTTGCCCTCCAAAGCAGGATTGCATGAGCTGGGTTGTGCAGGCATCATGTCAAACAAAGCTAGGTGACTTGGGACCTGACAGAGACTCCTGGGACCTTTTCCAGACTGTAGACCCAAGCTGGGCTGTGTTTTAGTGACATTTCTAGCTGAAAGGCTGAAGACAAGCGTGACTGGTGAACTTTGGCAACACCTAAACTCATTTTTGTTCCTAGATCCTGAAAAGAGGGACTAGAGAAGAGGAACAGCATGTCTTGGCTCCCAAAGAATGATGCCCTGGGCTGATGGGGAGTCCTGGGATAGGTAGTTCATCCCGTTCTTTCTGTAGTCCCAGGGATTTTGATGGAGGAAGGAGGCAAATTGTTGATGATCTGGCCTTCAATATAACATAACAGGTGTGTGTATATAACCCAATTCCCTGTCCCCAGGTCCGCTCAGCAGTGCGAAAGCGATGGCACCGGTGGCAGGACAAGCACTCCATCCGGGCCCGCGTGGCTCGGGCCATGTCCATCCCCACCTCGCCGACCCGCATCAGCTTCCACAGCATCAAGCAGTCCACAGCCGTGTGAGCGTTGGCAGCTGGGCCGAGGGAGCCGTGTCCCCTCAGGACCTCAGCCCTACGGTGGAGAACGGTGCAGGAGTCAGGAGCTTCCCACCCTGCCTGGGGTTGATGCCTGGCGGAGGATGGGATGAGCTTGACAGAGCTATGGGAAATGCCATGGCCACTCCAGGATTTCCCACGGGCTGAGACAGCCAAGACTACTCCTTCATCTCCCATACTGTTGCTGGACCCAGAAGAGGAGCCACAGGAGCCCAGAGATGTTGTAGCTGCCTCCCTAGCAGCCACCACTGCCTTCATCCTGGGTACAATGGCCTCAAATTGGGTTTGTCCAAGCTCCTGGCCTGGAGCAGATAGACTGACTGCTCCAGTGAGGCTAGTGCTGGGCATGGCTCGTAGGGTCAATCCCTTGGGATATCAGTGCGTGGTGCCAGATCCTGCTTGTCCTAGTGCTGGACGTTTGCTCACCCTGCCAGCGAGCATGTGCTGGTGATGCCTATGGCCTTCTTGGTTGACCAGCAATGAATAGAGAGGCTCAAGCTGAATCTAGGCTTTGTTTTACAGGGCTGGGTTTTTATACCATGGGAATTAGTCATGCCCCCAGGTCTCTGCCTCTCTGTCCCTGGCAGCTGCAGGCAGTGAGATGCCCACAGAGGTCCCATACCCCTGTCCGACCATTTTGTTCCTCATTTTAGCACAGAGGATGCAAAAACAAGCCAAAAACAAGCCTGAGCTTTTATTAATTTTACCAGACTCGACCCTATTTGCTGCAGTGCGGTCCTGGGCTGGGACTGCTCCCTGGACCCAAGGGGCTGCCATCACCACTTCACCTGGGACCTGCCTCCAGCCCCTCCATGCTTCTGCACCTCTGCTTTTCTGCCCAGTATTCCCTGACCCAGGGAAGATGGAAGCAGCTCTGAAATAGCTCTGCTCACATTTCTTCAGGATAAAATGCCAAAACGGAAATTAAAAGAAAATTTATAAAATGAGGCACAAACTAAAAACTCAAGTTTGCCCCATAACCAAATCATGGATTTGAGAAAATGAGTCCCAGAGCAGTGCAATGGAAAAAGTGACTTTTTTTTTTTTTTAAATTTCCCTTTAGGATAATTTGCAAAATGGTACAAACTTGATGAAACGAGCTGGAAAAAAAAAAGAATTCCTTTTCTTTTGTTTCCCTCTGGGTGGGTTTGATTTCCCTGCTGGGCAGCCTGGCAGGAGAGGAACAAGTTCTGTCTGCTTTGGAGAAGTGGAAATGCTCCCTGGAGATTCATGTTGTCCATAGAAGAGTTGTTATCAAAAAGCACTGCAGAACACGGTTGGTTTGGATTTTCTAAAGCTGAGTCACCCGGGATAGGGGGAAAAGAAGGGGAAAATTTCAAAACCCAACAAAGAAATCCAAAGAAAAGAACTTACATTTACATTGCCGCTGCCCTCCTCCTGGGGGTCTGCTCGGATCCCCGCGACTTTGCTTTCCAGAGCCAGGGAGAGGCATGTGTATTCTCTGCTTTCTTTGATTAAAATCACTTTGATTCCTCCCACGAGGGTTTTGTGGGTCTGTTTTTCCCTTGTGCTCGCCATGATGGCTTTCCCATCTTGTCGGGTGGCAAATGCCATCAGGGCTGAAAAAGCCAAATCCTCCCTTCCACCTTCCCATAGGGCATCCAAGGCTGTGGGGCCAGCCGAGTCAAGGCAAGATAAAACCACTACGCATTTCCCAGCAGGATGGGGGAACTAATTAAAACCCCATTTCATTTTGCCCCTCTGCGTTCAGCGGTGAAATTCAGCCGCAGGCACCGCTTTCTGGTCAAGCTCTTGCATCGCAGAAGTAATTTGCTTGTCGCAGCGAGCGCTCTAATTTGGTAAGCACCGTGCACATAAATAATAATTATGTTCTCCCGCTGATTACATGATTGTATTTAAAGTTATCAAGTAATTCCAGGATTAATGAGCTGCCAATCGCCATCTTCTGCGCTCCTGGGGAGGTTGTAGCTCCTTGAGATAATCCTACGTTAACCCTTAAGTATGTTCAGGTGTATTGTGAGGCTGAGAGGAGCCCAGAAGGAGACTAAGCTGCTAAGGAGGGACCTTGGCATCATGCTGGGCTGTTATGAGAAGGCACAGGTGACTGATATAATTTAATTTAACTCCTTAGTTGAAGTAGCCTGGTCTGAGGGTAGCCTCCTGGCTTGAGAATTGCCTCGTGGCTGCAGCTCTGCTACCTGGGGATGAATCCTAGGGGATGTTTTTCATCCTGGATCTCCCTTGCAAGCAGACTTGAGGCCAGCAAAGAGGAGAAGGTCCTGGCCAGACCAAGGCCAGGCCTCTCTCAAGGAAAAGGACTTGAGAGAGGAAATTGTTTTATAGCTGTCCCCTCTAATTCACGGCTTGGGGCTCTGCGCTTCCCTTCTGCATGGAGCCAAAGCCCCAATAAATATTTCAGCATCTAATCCTGGTGCCCTTGCTGCCCTCTGCCCTGGCATGAGCCTCCTGCTGGCATTTTTCACAGCTGATGCAGTCAAGTGGCTTCCAGAAGCAAGCAGCTGCAAGAGACAGGCAGCTCTCGACCACCCTCATGAAACTGGAGCTCTTAATACCTGACAGCTTCGTTTGCTGCCTCCTGACTTCTGCTTGGAAACAAATCTCAAGCAACTGTTTCCCACTCCTCTCCCTTGCCTGCACTTGGTATTGGCCCAGACAAAGCTGTCCAGGTTGAATTCGAAGGACATTTGTGTGGCTTAGATGCCCACCACAGGATATTGGGGCTGCTGGCTTTGAAGGAGTATCCCCAGCTGACTGGCACGATCAGGCTTCCAAGGATATATCGTCTTTCCTTGGGATACAGCCAGAAGATGATTCCCCCATGTTGCACCAAGGATGCTCTTCCACTTCCAAGATCGACTACTGTCTCATCCTCAAAGGTGTTGGAGGAGACTCGGAGGCTGGATGAGGCCCTTGTGCAGGGGGATTGCAGGGCTGGAGAAGCCCAAGTAGCTGCTGATGGATTGGGAGGACTACGAGCATGTGAGAGACAGGTAGGAAAGGGGAGTCCTGGGTTCAACCTCCTCCCACTTGCATGATTGCCATTGGACAGAAACCCACATGTGCAAACTCTCAGGATTAACCAAAAAAGAAAAAAAAAAGTCCTCTCTTTGTGTGTATGTTAGCAAGGCAACACAGAGGAGATGTTTTCAGCAAGCCCCAGACTGCAGACTAGAGTGATTATGATTTTATGGAGGTTTGACTGGTGCTGCATTACTAACCCAACGCCATGGTCGTAGACATGCTTATGATGCTGATGAAAATGATTTGGCAGATAATGGGAGCTATATTTTAATGCATTAATCAGGTTAAAATGTGCTTAGAGGCTGCAGATGGAATAAGGAGATGAACCAGCTCCTCGTGTGCTGGGAGAGGGTTCTGCAGCACTCGTGGAACAGCGGTGGCTCTGGCCACTCCCTTTGCGTTGGGCGATGCTCCAGGAAACTCAGCCAATTCCTAGCAGGAAAAAGGAGCAAGCCGAAAGCAAGAGACTGAGAGGAGCTTGGACTATCTGGCACTAGTTCCCGGGCTGCGGGTGAGGAACAGCGCTGGCGAAGGCAGGTTTGTCACGTGCTCTGTTTTGGTGGTAGGAGATGCATTAGCAGTTTTATTTTCTATTCCTTTTCCCAAAAGCAGAGCACCCTAGCAAGGAGGAAAGTTCAGGCCAGTACCCAGAGGTTTTTCCTATATATGTCATATACATATATGTCATAGACATATATGTCATGTCTCTGGTGCATCAGGACTAAGTTGTATGGAGCAATGAGAAGGCCAGAACACAATCTGGGGCTCCCAAAGCCTAGACAGGAGAAACTACATAGAAGTCAAGTGCTGCTGTCTTGCTGAAGAGGCTGAAGTGAGGAGATAGTGCCGTGGCAATTCAGGAAAAAGAACGAAAAATCTATGCAAAATGGGTAGCAATTAAATGAGAATTAACTGGCTTACAAGAGGAGAAAATTGCTTCTTTCAAACTCTCTTGATTTTAGAGCTGCAACAGTCCAGAGCCCCCGTGGCTTGTTGACGGCAAGAGCAGATGAACAGACTGTTCATCAAGGTTGTCAGAGGCTTTTCCCCAAGCTGAGCAGCGCCACGCACTAGCACCGCTTCGCTCAGCTCCATGTCTGCAGGTCTGTAGCCTCCTTTGCACCCCTTCTAATTCAGACCTGGCTGCTGAACCCCAAAAATGGTGGGTAAAAGAGTGAGTTTTGCAGCACCATCCTATTTGTGAAGTCTTTGTGGAGCTGGAAACCTCATGCTGCCCCGACAGACAGGATGCAGCCTGGACCATCGGGCGCTGCAGTGGCATCTGTTATCTCCAACATCCGCTTCCTAGATAAAACAGGGCATGAACGCAGAACTGGGCAGGCTGGGGGCTTTCCCCCACCATTTTGCAACCTGATTTATTTCCCCTCCCAGTCACAACTTTGCATCCCTGCTCTGAAGAAGGGGCTGCAGCTCCCTGGCTAGGGAAGTGGTGTTTGCAACTTGCAAAGGAAAATCAATACTCATTGCTTGTATTTATGTATGAGTGCTTATGACCGCCAACTTTGGAGTTTGGTTGATGTCCCTGCTGTCTCTAAAACTTGCCCCTTTGATAATCACTCAGTCAATGTCCCATCCCTCCCCATCCCAGCTTTTCCTATCCCTGATCTCTCACTCCTGTGATCCACATGAATGTGACATCCCCTAATCGCAAGCAAGGATGCCAGAACAAGCTATGTTGGCAAGGTAAGCCGTGATGCTCCAGCAGAGCCAGCTTCCTCACGTGGCATCTCTACACATTAGCAAAAAATAACCTCCCAAATCCAACAGAAAGAGAGAATCACAGAGGTTCAGGTACCTGTTGACCAGCAAATATCAAATAAATGCTGGAAAGGTGTCTGTGACTCTATCCTCTTTCTTTATTTTAGATTGCAGCACATCATTTTCTTTATGCTTCCCCTGCCAACCTAATTCCTACCAAATTCACCCCTTTTGAGCAGCACTGAATAGTGGAGTGGGGAGATGGAGCATGTGCACAACATCTAGACCTCGAAAGGATGTCAATAAAGCAGGGAGGTGGTTGAGGATGACAGGGGCTGCATAGGGAAAGGAGCCAAACAGGAGGTATGTGAGGAGCTGGAAGTGGCATCAGATGGAAATTCCCCCTAGGTTTGCAAACAGCTGTGATTTCCTCCAACATCTCCTGCATCCCTACATGGCCCTGAGCTAACTAATCAGGGTTTGCAGGTACATTGGCATGCAAAGAGCATCTCCACAAGCTCAGGCCTGCTTTGCAGCATGCTCTGGTGGGAGCCCAGCTTGCCCACCTGCTAAATCATGTTAATTGTTAATGTTAAGGCATTGTGTTAATTGAATCCCTGGTGCCTGAGGATGCTCAAGCACATGGCTAACACTGTGTGAGAACATCCACTACGCACAGTGGACACAGGGCTTTGCTCTCACAGGACGAGGTGCCACAGACCTCATCCACATCCCTTGGACTCAGCCACAGAGTTTGCTCTTTGGAAACCACAAATGGAAAGTTCTTCAGGCTGGGGAAGACATCATCCTCACCAGGAAAGGGGGTAAGCTGTCAGCTTGCTCCACCTGCGAGAAAAGCAGGATCTTGGCAATCAGAGCATTTCTCTGTCAAAAATGTGCATCCACGCATATCCATCTCCATCTCCTCTGAATTCAAGGGTACTGAAGATGCTCTGTGCCGCAAGGGTACAAGCGGAGAGGAGGAGAGGGAAATGACCTTGTCACTCAGCCCGTGATGGGTTCAGCAGGGGAACTGGTGACAGCTCTGCTGACAACCGGGAGCAGTTGCCACCGCGGACCCTTGTCCTGTTGTTTGCACAGTCACAGCATGATGTTTATTTTCAGGTTGGATTTTTTTTTCCTACCTGCCCTCATGCAGCAGCTTGCCCAGGATACAAAGGCACCATTGTGCCTAAAACAGAGAGGGTCAGCAGAGCCCTGGGACGTCCTAACACGTCTGAGCTCAGTCTTTTACACAGCAGCAGCAGGTCCAAGAGGTTTGGTTCCCCTCTATGGTATTACCTGTGGTACTGGTGTGATTTACTACATACAGGCACCAGCTTACTTACTCTGTAGTGATAACTTCTATCTCGTTTGGGGCCTATTATCCTGTTTTCATTATGGCTACAAAAAGCCCACCAGCTGCTAGCAAATGGGATTACATCGGAATCCATTCTGCAAGTGTCATCAGAGAAATGAACAATTCCCAAAGGTTATGAAGGACTCTTTGGCAGTAAATACTGTCCTATAATCCATAGTGTAAGGTTACACAGCCCATGTCCATTGTTGTCTTACTCCATCTCTGCTTTTCCGCTGCTGGAGGAAGTAACCAGTGAACAGAGGTATTTTTGGAAGAATTGCTCCAAAGTATCGTACTGGACTCTGCCAGTGCTCCAACCAGCCTGGAGAGGCTTCTCTGCAGCTCTTTCCTTCTCCCTCTTTTGCTATCGATCTCAGATCCTGTGTGACCTCTGTGGCTCTTCCCAGCTTTTCTCACATCAGTTTCATGCCACAGTATCTCCCTCGAGCTCCTGCAGTGCTTTGCATGTGATCTGCAGCATTTCAGCTTTTTGCTCTGCCCTCTGCACCCAGGAAGGTTTGGGAATCAGGGAGTGGGGATGGGATCAGGCTCCCCCTGTTCCCCTCTAAGAGTGAGCAGCTAAGAGTGGTTGCTACAGCACATCCCCGTGATGAATCTCTGCAAGCGATTCTGCAGTTAGCACCACTTCTTATGCCATAAAGCTATGTTTTATTTACCTGCCTTAGCAATAAAGTCTGGAGGTTTTCCAGTGACAAGAGCCCTGTCTCGTTAAAGCTGCAGCACTCACCTTTAATCTTTTTTTTTGTGTTTTGCTCTGTGCACTCCTTTGGAGTTGCCTGATTGGATTTGCAGCTGCAGTAAATCAGGGTTTCACAGGTGATGTCACCAGTGCAGAGCTGATTTACATTAGCTAAGGATCTACCCCGCCCTATGCATTTGTCTTACAGGCACAAAATACGAAAACTTAAAACTCCAAGGGGCGCAATTATAAAATCAGAGCAAAATTTGCTATACGACGAGGTGAATTTTGTGATACTTATCAAGAATGGACACTTCTAGCAAAGACACTGTTGCAATGTCCTTGAGGACACTGACGACAGCAGATCAGCCTTGAGGAGCGCTCCCACTCCTCTCCGTTTGATTGCAGAGGTGTCTGCAGTCATATGCAGCAAGGGAGCATACATCTAACAGCAACATTTCAGTTCATCACTTTCCATTAAAAAACACACACACAAAGTACCTCTTCAGGAATGAACCAGCTGATGTAATTGGGTCCTCCTAAGTAAGTCTATGATCATAAACCTTCATCTCGAATTTCCGCCTCTGCATCACTGGAGGATGATTAGTGTGAGTGGCACAACACCCCCAGGCACAGCTTGCACGAGGAGCCACTGTTTGCAGCTCTGCAGCCTCCACCACAGCCACAGAGCATCTGCAAAGCAGGGCTTGTTAGAAACGCTGCAGGAAGAAGTTTGGCACAACCCTGTGCAGTCATGGAGTGTGGCAGCGAGTGCCTCAGGGACCTGCTGTGAGCTGCCTGGTGGAGAAGTAGCCCCAGGGAACAGTTAAGAAATCAAGAATGCAGAAACCATCAAAATCTCCACCTATATGTAGGCACTAATACGGGTCACTCATATGCATGATGATGATTTACAAGCTCTCTGTATCCTCTAGGTTTCAGTTTCTCTGTGTTAGCAGATCTATTGATCTCTCACTGTTTGTTCAGCCTTTTTTTGAGAGGTTCTGGACCAGCTCCATGTACACCTCACTTTGCACATGAGCATTTATGGGGCACCCTCAGATCTTCCACTGCCCATCATCCTGGGCTATGCAAGTCTCCCTGCTGCAGAGGCTCCTCTTGTGCTGCCCAGAAGTTCACAGAAAGGAAACAGGGCTCCTGCAAGTTCATTGCATGCAGATTAGAAGACATTTGCAGTTAAAAGTTTTCTATTGCTGTTGGTTCAGACTGGATGGAATCAAGAATCCCATCCCATTACTCATCCTTACCATCTCAGACTGATGTCAGAAATTATCAACAATATGAGTGTTAAAGGACCTACACCTCATCGTGTCCCTGTTTGAGGTAGTTCAGAGGCTTGACAGTACCGGACTATCTGTCTCTGTCATTCTGCCATCTCCAAGCAAGATTTTAAGTCAGATCCAGCTCCTGTTACGAGGTTACAAAATTAATTTTTTCATCATTTGAGTGTCTTATGCAACAAAAAAGCATAAACGCACATCTATCCTCCCTGCCCTCACTAATATCACCTAGGGGATACTCAGGAGGTTTTCAGCAGATTGGCAATCCTGACAGTACAAACAGGTTGCCTGAGGATAGCCTTTCGCTGCCTCCTAAATTGAGGATGATTCAATTATTTACTGGAAGTGGTTACAAAAATGTACTGAAAATGACTTGAGATTAGGTGAGGCCTTCTTCAGTAATGGGGGTTATCTTTCTTTGCCTCTATTGCCTCCCCAGTGATGAATAAATACAAAGCTTACGGAAAGTTTGGGATTTGTTTCCCCCTTTGGCTTGTAACCATTTCAGCTCCATGGAGGCAGGAGATGTGAGCAGCAGCTTGAAATGCCCACAGTCTGCACGGGTCTTCACTTCACTGTGGGCAGGTCTGTGTACGAGTCTTCACGACACTGCCCAACGGTGGCTCACAGTTTAAGTCCCGCTCTTGGGCAACTCTCCTACCCTTCCCGTGGCTGACTCAGCCATGACCTGTTGGCCAAGGAGCTTCAACGTGCCCTTGTGGAGCAAGTGGTGTTTCTCGGTACATCAGTTTCTCACATCCAATAGACACAAGAAGGATTTTTTTCCTCTACATGGAACAGTGGCAATGGAGACGAGCTGGTTATGAGATGCCAGCCCGGGAGACCCCAGATGCTCTGCTGCTCTGTGCCTAGGAGGGTTGGGTGGAGGGGCAATCTCCAGTGTAAATTTTCAGCTGAAGGTTATTTAAACTTTCTTGTCAAACAACACAGAAAATCCTCCACGAAGGGAATCTGTTTCTGTCACTGTTCTCTCGGAGGAAAATATCTCCAGGCAAGCTTGCCTCCATCCCACTGAAAGCTGGCATCGTTGCCTGTCTTGCCATCCTCTGGGTGTCCAAAAGCTAAAAATACCCTGTTCACAACCAACCTGCCATTCATTAGCCCACGGCGACGGGACTGACAGGTGCTCATGAGCTGTGACAATTTAAATGAGTGAGGGCTCCACCAACAAAAGCAGGATTTCAGATGTCTCATTGTGCTGTGCTGCATAACTCCCTTGTTGTGGGCAAGGAAGGGTTTCAAGCCATCTGGGGAGCTAATGCTAAGTGAACGAATGTCACTCAGGATAAGGGGTGCACTGGCAGATGACTAGTTTTGAGTACTGAGAGCACAGCCTTGCAGGTGGAAGTCTCACCTTAAGCGAAGTGGGAGTGATTCATGGGTTCCAAAGGCACTTCATTTTGGTGACACTGCCAGAGGAAATTGGACCAACACCTGGTATATCCCCATGTTAGCAGGGTAGACCATTTTCCTACAATTAAAACAGAATTGCACATGGAAAGATGCACAGCCCATCACAAAACCAGTCCACATTTATGTGTGATTTTAACAGATGAATCCCATCCTACTTCATCCTCTCAGAACCCCTCACCGGCAGTCGCCCACCAGGATTTTTCCTTCTCATGGCAAAAAGGAGCTTTTTAAGCCCATGTTGGGGTACATAAAAGTGCCATCTGCAGAAGGCAACAAAACTAATTGGCCTGGCACCAGTTTCCTCGTCATGGTCATTCCTGTTGTCACACACTTAATACATTAAAAACTACCAACAACAGAGGAAATCCAAGTTCATTAAACACTATATCCAGCCAGACTTTCACCTTATTTTCAGATATAAAATGCCTAGAATATCTGAAAATCTTTAGGGAGTCCCTCTGCCCCTACCCTTGTCAGTTCTGCCTGTGCTGATGCACCTCATAGCACCCATCGAGCAGTCAACAGAGGATTAAAACATCATAGTGGAAGAAGCCATGGATTAAGAGCCAGCCCATCAAGAATCTGCTGTCACGCAATTGTCCTTGAAAGAGCTGGTCAGGTACTAGAGAGAAATGGATCTGTAACTACTGTTATGAATATAAGTGCTTTGGTTCCAGCTATTGTCATTTAGACAATTTAGTTGTCACAGAAGATGAAGAGGTGACTTGAATACAGTGGTAACTATCTTCAGAGGTGAAAATATCAGATTTTGAAAGGCTTTTTCATCCAGAAGAGAAAGGCATAGCAAGATATTGACTGGCTGGAAGATAAGGTGACAACAGCATGAGCTTTAAGAGGTTAACCACTGGGACTTTGACTACACAAGGCCTGGACTCATCACCTTCTGCTATTGTCAAATCAAAATCTTATGTTAGGGGACAAGCTGACATTCTCTGGTCCATGTTCCTCACCAAGTCAATTAGAAAAAACAATGTTCCCTTGTAAACTTTAGTATCTAGGAGTATTTCTGTGAGTTGATTCTTGTCAACCTTGAAATCAGTCATATGAAAACTCTTGCCATAAAATATAACGGAAATACACCAATTCTGAAGAATCTCTGCCACAAAGAAGTTACTGTATACTTCACAATAAAGGCAACATGACTCTTTCTTTTACTATAATTTTTAAGCCTCCCATGTATTTATATGGTTCCAAACAACCTTAACAGAAGCATATAAGAAAAGCCATGACGTCCATACTGCTACTGTCACCTGGAGGTCCAGTCTCAGCCCATCCTCTGAGACAGCCCTCACGTTTATTGTATTTGGCAGAAATATTTTGGAGTTTGAGTAGGAAGAGGTTGGAAACCAAAATGCACTGGACTTGGTATCTTGGCTCATTTTTCTTCTCTGTTTTGCTTTGACTCACTGAAAAATCCCAACTGGCTTTTCTAAACAGAAATCTTACTCACCTTGCACTTTATGCTTTCCTAGGGATCAGTAATAAACATCCCTTCAGTCAATAATTAAACAGCAAGGAAAATTAGCAGCAGGTCTGCTATGAGCTCAGAGCCAGTAAATCCCAGAGAAATACTAGAGCACTCATGTAGGGTCTTGGATAACCTGCTGAGACTGGTCCACATGCCTTCCTTCTCCCTCTTTATCTCCCCTTTTCCTTCCTTATCTCTTTAAGGGTAGTGCTACTTCTTGATGAAAGATTTGCTGCAGGACCATGAGTTTTGATTTCAGTTATTGACACAGTGGAAGGAGCTTAAAGGCAAGAGTGGTGAAAATAGGAGGTGGAGGGAGTCACCGTAAGCTGTAGCAAGGCAGATGCAGCTGGCTTTGGGTGACACAGCTTCAGGGAGATAATTGCAAACTACTAATATCTATGGATGTTGATGCCAAGGAAGGAGAAGAAATATTCATAGTGGGACAGAGTTCAAGGACACTGAGGCTGAACTGGTTCTCTGTAAACACAGATGGGAAGATCCAGGCTGAATGGTAAGGCATTAGCCTGTGAAATTAGTCCCCTGGGTATAGAAGAGATGCAAACACCATCACTGGGGATGCCCACAATTATGTCGAAGAAAACCTAAGAATTCCCTCCAGGGAGCAATCAGGCACCAACTGAGATAGATCTTGCTTCCCTCTCCACTTCGGGATTTCACTAACTCTATTTTTTTTTCCCCTGATAGAAGTACAGGTGTCAGTTAGGAAAATATGGGCCCCAGGACAGGGATATTGCAGGGTGACTCTGATTAGCTCCAGTACCAACCGTGTAAGGACAAATAAAGCAGTTTGAATCTACTTAGTATTTACCCTTCCCTGGCACCAGGGCACTCCATATGTAGTTTTCAAGGGAATGGATAACAAAGAGCAGAAAAAGAAATACAAAAAATCCCATAACAACTTGGCAACATACCAGTGGGAAGCCAGGGAATAAAACAAAAGCATTTCCCCAAGCAGTTTGAGGATTAAAGGCCTTCCAGAAAATTACACTACCAGCTAAAACTCCTCAGCTGCTGCCCTGGTACAGGAAGGCCAATAACTGCTGGACATTTCCAGATATGAAAAATCTTCCTTGAAGGAGAGTTTCAGCACCCAGAATTAGAGTCTCAACTCTGATTTCTAGTGCATCTGCATCTCATGTATCTGCAGAAAGCAGAAGGTGCCTTTGCTCTCCTAGCCTCCTACAGAAGGATCAGCAGAGCATGATCAGCGGAGCATTTTTCTATCAACCCAAGGGGAGGAGAATTGAAATGTAAAAAAACTTTAAGTGACAAGTGGGCTGGCCAAGGTAGTCTCAAGCAGAGCAGATTCAGGACATGCTTTCCAAGCTCCAAGCAAATAACCCAGGTTACTGATCCGACATCCCACTCAGTTTGCCAACCCCTTCACTTTTGTTTTGTCTCAATTCATCTTTAGTTTCCAGAGAGAGGCTAAATTACCCCTAATTACAATTCAGATGATAATAACTATAGCTTCTTCAGCCATCAGCATAGGGGAAACCAGCTGGCAGGGAAAAGATGCTCTCAGACACGTGCAGGGGTTCAGACTGCTTGTCTCACTATGTTCCAGAATACTTGGACAACAGGATGAGACCAAGTGAGGAGGAACTTCCATCCCCAAAGAGCAATTGTTCCCTAAATCAAAGTATAAAGCAGTTGGGAGAGAGACATAAAGTGACCATTTAGCCCTAGCTGCAACTTGCCAGAATTTTGCTGCAGTGCACAGTGACTCAGAAATAAGAAAGTAAGGGGAAAAACTCATCCAAAGAGAGACATATCCTTCTTTAAAAGAAAACTAAAAGCTCCAGGGTATTAGCTAGTACTGAGAATAAAAACTTCAGAGAAAATACACCAGATACCAATCCTATCTCTGAGTAGCTCCAGCTGATAACACTTAAAACAGAGGGGTGTAAACCATGATGTGTAAATCAATAAATAGCCAGAAAAATCCACTCAAAAAGTCCCCTGCGTACAGTTATTTTCCAGCACCAAGTGATGTTTCAAGCTGCCACTTTTTAAGGAGGGCTGAAAGCGCTGTGGCCCACAGCACAGCAAGGGAACATGTTTAACTTGTGGAGTTCATGCACTAGGAGAAGGAAGAGTGATAATTCTCCAGCCAGAATGGGTATTACGGACCTCACAGGACCCTGTAGGCAAAGAGTCCATCTCCTTCCTCTTCCCTGGTTTATCTGTCTCTTGTATTCCATATGCCAAGTGTGCTAGACCCCAGGAACATGACCCAAAATTTAGCCACAATATTCTAGTCATGCTCGTGTCTCCTAGGAGGTTTCTTCCCAAATGGTGTAACATAATTACTACACCAAGGATTCATCATAGATGTGGCCAGGGGAGTTCTCATTAAGGGACCACCTATGAATATTGGAGACCAATCTGCTCTTGGTCTTGGTCTTGGTGAGAGCTTTATTTGGCAGAAGACATGAGCCTGAAAACCGATTTCATCCAATGAAATATGGCTCAGTAAGAAAGCTCCGTTCCTCTACACTTAGCACACTGTCATCTACAATCATCATAAAAACAATGCAGTGAGCCATGGAAGATTTTCTTGAAGATTGGGGAACAACTTTATTCTGCCCTGGATGCCCTAGGTGCTGGATTTGGCTGCTGGAGCAATTTCCCCTACATCTGGGGACACTGGCCCTTCTCCACCACCAAGTAGCACAAGTGCCTCCACAGCCAAAGCCTGGGAATGGCCCAGAACACCCAGCCCAGCTCAGTGCAGCTCTATCATGAAGATGAATGATCATTCAGGATATGATGACACAAGGCAGTAGCTGGGACTATGTTCTGTCTGCTCCCAGGGCAAAGCAAAGCATCTAATCTGACACACAGGAGAAGGCACCACCTGCATCTCACAGGCAAGGAGCAAGACAGATTGCCTGATGATTAGCCCCCTCTGGGCTACCTACTGCCTGATAATTTGCCCCAGCTCAAGGGCCATGATCCTTCCAGAGGAGCTAGGAGTCCCAGGGCAACCAGAGGGGCAGCTCTAGATCTCTTAGCCCTTGGTGATGCTGGAGTGTGAGCAGGATTTAGACATAAGGGATCACTTGGAGTGTGAGCAAGATTTAAACATAAGGGATCATAGTGCTCTAGTGTTTTTGATATTCACTTGTCTCCATAAGAACTGGTGAAATCCTGCTATCCTACTGAACCAGTGAGACTTGCGGCAAGCTTATAGGACAGCTGGGCAAGGGCATGAATGATCTGCACCTGTGAGTAAGAAACCCACCCTTCTCTGTGAGCCTGACTTTCAACAAAATATGCCCAGATGTGCGCTGTGAAACTGTTCTAACGTGGTATAAACCAGCACTGCTCTGCAAGTCAAGGGAAGGAATTCAGGTATGTGCTACCCTCTGCTGTCCTCCTCCTGGTATTTCTCCTTTTCTCCCTCCTCCTCCTCGCCCTCTGTCCTTTGCTAACAAGGCATCATCCTCCTTCACATCAGAAGATGCAGTGCCTGTCTAGGTACAGCAGCACTGTGATGATTCAATTTGTTTAAAACTAAGCAGAGCAGATGTCCCCTGTATCTTGGTAGGATGAGAGGACAGACAGAGCAAGCAGTGACCATTCTTTAATCAGGGACAACCTGGAGCTTCTCATTAAAACCAGAATGGTTTTACATGTTGCAAAGGAAAACCCAAGGTCCATGTCTGCTGAAGTGAACTGTCTTCTGCTTAAAAGTGAAGCCCTTTGGCCAAAAAGGCCAAAGCCTTCACCTTTGGCCAGGTGAAGACCTTTCCCTTGAGTATGTGTAACTGTGGAAAAGTTACTGTGGAGTGAGAAAAATTATAATTGTATGTAAATTCCTAACCAATCAGTGTAAGAGGGAAGTACTTGTGAATTTATGGAGTGTGTGGATAATGTTTGGAAAATAAGTTGGGAATATGTGCTCGATTTGTGGAGAAACCACCGAGCACCTTGCCTTGTGCAACTCCAAAGTAAATGAGCAGATGTCTCTGAGTGTGTGATTCTTGACTCATTGACTCATAATCCTACACTTGCGCCATCCCTCCCACCGCATTACTCACATCTACCTGAAAGTTCCCATATGAGAGCTGTGTTGTGACCTGCAAAGTGCCAAAAATCCTTCTGCAAGTCACTGAAAACTGCCTGACTTCATCAGGGTTAATCTGAGGTGTTATCAATACAGCTCTTGTCTTTATTAACAACCCTTGACCCTTCAGAGGAGAAAACAAGACAGCAGATGAATGCCAGCTTTGTTCCTTGGATGCCCATGTTGAATATTTATCAATGCAGACATTATTTATCACAGGAAGAAAAACCAGGGCATAATTCCTTCCTAATGAGCCATGTTCAAATGACTCTAGATAAGATCTGAAGTGTGGAGTTCATTTCTCTGAAATGAGCTGCTAAGCACAGTTGCTGAGCTGTGCTGTCTCCCCAGGGAAGCTCTGCACCACTGCCTCTCCTTGGGGTCTGGGTTTCACAGGGAGCTTGAGCAAACTTGTCTTCGGGAGTGCTAACAGAAACTTTGGAGTGCCTGCAATAATCTGTACCACTCTCTCAAGCAGAAAGCACTCATGAAACACAAGGTAGACATGTTGCCATTGTTGCTATGTGTCTTGGTCTCAGACTGGGAGGTTTGGTAAATACATGTGTTTTTTCTTGAATTAGGCCCAAGAGGAACATATAGTCTGGTACAGACTGAACAGTGGAAACCCTACAATCATTCTGGGGTGCTTCATGATCTCTAGAGATTCAGCTTTGGCTTCTGTAGGTCCTCAAGAGCTGCAGAAAGGCGAGTTTCTTTATGTTGCACCATGAAGATGATTCATGATTCACACCCTAGCTCTGCAGTTAATTTTCCTGGATGCCTCTGGGGAAGGGAATCCCCATGAGACGTGGGTATCCTTCCATTAAATGCAGCAGCTGATACTTGTCAATGCCACAACTTCACCCAGGGCAAAGGAAGTCTCCTAAAAGAGGACTTAACCTAAAAAATCATGTGGTTTTCCCCCATGGAGTGTATAGTGAGCGCTGGGTTCCTTGGCTCAGAGCTATAACCCCCACCTATGTCCATGCAGTGGTAGAGCTTCAGGGTCTTGGTTTTGGAGTACAGACTTCACATAAGGTGAAACTTGGATGCTTCTGGGTCTTGGTTTTGGAGTACAGACTTCACATAAGGTGAAACTTGGATGCTTCTCTCTCATGAATCTGGACTTAAATACACCCCAACCTTGGATTTAACTGATATTTTGGAGATCCAGCTCTCATGAGTTGAACAATGCCAGTTCTGCAGAACTGATGCAAACTGTGAGATCCTGTAAGATCTACCAGCTGAGGACAGAGCAGGTCAGAGGCAAAGGTGCTGCAGATAAAAGGTGGATCTGTATTTATACTACACAACAGGATGCTTGTCCATCATCTGCTATTGCTGTAGTTCACATAGTGAAAAATAACATATCACCATCTTGATACAAAATACAGGCAACTCGCCTGTATCAATTCTCATTTATAAACAGAGTTCACATACAAATGTAACTTGCATCACCCTTCTGGAGGGAGGGGAAAAAGGTTAATATCCAGCCAGAACAATGTAGAGAATGATATTTCCATGTATTTACTGAAGCAGTTGTTGTGTTCTTTCCAAGATAAGCAAATGAATAACAAATGGTAGAAGACGGTGAGAAACTGAATCTGTATTCATGACATTTTATTATGGATGACCCAGGCACAGCTTCATGTTTGAAGCTGAGTTTTGCATTTCAAGCAGGGAGCCAATCTCTTTGCTATGTAGAAGGGTCCCCCTTCTCCTTCAGCTGCCATACGCATACGCCAACTGCTACACACATCTTCTGAGAGCTCAGAGACAAATCTCTTAATTAGGCGATGCATTAAAATGAATATAAAAAACAGCAATTTTCAGAAATGTCATGCCTTGGATTATATATACATTTAGCCAAGTTTCAGTCAAGTTTCTTTAGCCTGTATTTTAGCCTTGAAAAATGAGATACATGGCGTCATTCTGGGTGTGGGCCTCACTGGCTGCTTGCCTTCTTCAGAGTAGTTTTTTAATATCACTTTGACAGAATAGAGAAGTGCTCAAAGATACTACCAAGCTCTTTTAAGTTCAGTGAAAAGAGGTGATTGGAGAGAAAAGATACAGCTGAGTCATGACCTAACCTTTACTAGACATCAGAGAAAATAAAGCCCCCATACTGTAAATCTAAAGAAAACTTTCCTTGATTTGTTCTGCTGCTCGCACAAATTATGAGTTTTTCTCCCGAGTGGTTTCAAGCCCAGACATTGTTTATTTATGCTGAAACCATCAGAGAAACTTGAGATCTGGGAGGGGGATTTTTTCTTCTTTTTAAAGAAACAGTGACGATTCATTCATCCCATTATTCATCCCAGCAAAGCCTTCCCTGTAGGTGTGGCCTGGAAAAGAACATCCTCTTGAGACACTTGCTCAGCCTGCCCTTTCTTTTGGCTCTCGGTGGGAGGATGATGAGGCTGCACTCAGCAGAGGTGGCCCCTACCTCCATTATTGCCCACAGCCACAGTTCAGAGATACTTCAGCATTTTCCCTAAGCTTTCCTCATGATTTCTCTGTTCTGGGAGGACAAGGATGGAGGGTGTCTACTACCATTATTATTTCCCCCCTAAATAATTATCTATTATTTTTCCTGTCTTTAAATTGTCACGTGTTTCATATTTCGGCTTCATCTTAAGTGAGGTGGGGGGCTCAAGAGCTCCTTCTCTTGAGCTATGTTGTGACCTCACTCTCAGTCTAAGCCCTCAGGAATTTCTCTGCCTCTTGCTACTGCAGGATCTCCAACAAAATGTCTTGTGTATCATTGACATCCCTATCTGCTCCTCCCTGACCTCTCTTGATCAGGTCCCTGCAAACTCACTTCCCTTTTACTAGGATGTCTCTTAGCTGTGTTATGTCCTAGCCAGTGGTGATTGCCGGATGAAGGACCACATTTTCCAAGCAGATTAGGCTGAGCAAGGGTGATCAAGGCCAGGAGATGCAAGCCAGTAGGGTCTGTAAATCATCACAAAGGTGATAAGAGGTGGAAGCCAAAGACATTCCTCATTGCCACGGTAACCCAGAGCTCCATACCACACCAGAGGAGGCAGAATGCTCTGTGCTACATGCATCTGCTTGGACTTCAGGGGATCTGGGGTGTTGGAGACCCTGGCCATCCTGACCTTCATGTTTTGCAACTGCTCAGGTAAAAGACCAGCATGGAGGGTTAATAGGAGACCTTGATGAGGTTTCCAAGGGTGAACGGAGCACCTCTGAGCTGCTGGAGAATTGGTGATGTGAGCCGCTCCACACACCATGTGGAGTCAAGAGAGATGGGAACATGGCCTAGCTGGGCTCTGAGATCTGTTCAAGGCAGAGAACAGGTCGGATAAAACATTGCTGCCAGGCAGACCCTCATCAGCTCACACTGCTCCCTCAATGGGGCAGAACAAGCCCCTTATTGTGCCACCCCATCAGCTTTGTCTTTGAAGACCTCTTGTGTTGGCTGTTTTGTCTAGAGCAGGTTGTCCCTGTATTTCTCATGTGAACCTGAGAGCTACCCTTCTCCTTTCTTCCTAGGACAGCCAGATCATCCTTTTGGGGACAGCTTCCCATGGAGTAGAACAGACAAGATGCTAGCAAGAGATTTGGAGGACGCAAACATATCCAGCTGGGAACATCAAAGCGGTGAGAAAAGATGCGTGAATCTCCCCTGCAGGGCTGACCCATGCTATCCTATTTCCTGAGGAAAGGAGTTTCCCCATTCAGTCAATGTCTAGGGCTTGCTGAAGGGAGCCTGTCAGCACTGCCCATAAGCCAACAGACTGGACAGAGGATGTGGCTTCCTAGTTCAGTCACACCCAACACAAGTGCAGGTGGTCTAGTCTGGCACTCTGTGGTCTCCATCATCTCCCCTTACCACTGCATCAATTTTTGCTACCTATTCCTACAGCTTCTGGCTTTTCTCTATTCTTTCCTCCAAATCCATTTACAGTTTGGTCCTGAGCCCAGTCAGACTCCATGTATGATCCCAGCTTGCCCCACTAGCTCCCAAACCTTTCCCTCTCTTCAGCTCCAGGTCTATTTTTCGCAATGCCCTGAAGTTCTTGAAATGTGCCACTTCTTGTCTCTCTCTGGCTTAGGCAATGTCTTCATCCATGCAGAGAGCAGCTTGTTTTCACTGCCATGCAGCCCCATTGAGATGGAGGTGCCCAATCCCACCTACCACTGGTTCCATGACAAGGAAGGTACGGTGCCAGCTCTTTACCTCTCAGATGCACAGTTAAATGCAAGCGGTTGTGATGGGCTCTGCATCTGCAGGGCAAGAGAGGAGTAGGAAGGGAAACATCCATCCAAGGAAGGCATAGGTCTGCCTTCCTTCAAATTCAAATTTTTGAATGGTTCTTTTGGCAGATAGGAAAATCTCTGGCAGAGGGGAGTGGGGCAGAGATTTTTCTTCTTTCCCCTACCCCAAATGACTTTTCAGAGAAGGAAGATCAGCTTTGGGAGTCTTTGTGGAGTTCCACAAGAGCACTGAGCAGATATGATCTGAGCAGATGGGATCTGGGCCAGCCCAACCCAGGGTCTGGGCTAGCTCAGCACAGGGCAGCCAGTTCCTGGAGTTCATCCTTAATCCTTCTGCCCCTCGCACTAGACTCTGGGAGTCTCAAAGTCAGCAATCAAGGACATCTCCTCTTCAAACAGTTCCAAGCAAGTCAAAGTGGAAACTACTCCTGCACCATCTCCTACATGGAACACGGGCTCTCTATGTCCCAAACGTTTCACTACAGCGTGCTTGGTGAGTCTAATCTCTGTGCAAACAAGCAGGAGGGCCAATCCAGTGGGGACTGAAAGGATGGATAGAACAAGGGATGAAGGGAGCAGCAGGGTCAAGTTCTGCTGTCTGGATGTGGGAGTTCTCTGCTACTCTTTCCAAGGGAAAGAACCAGGTACCTCTTAGAACTTTTTTTTCCACAGGCTACCACATACTTGGAGGCCTGGAGACCGTGTTGCTCTTCCAGAGCGAGCGCTGCGAGGAAAAGTGGACCAAGAGATTCCTCTGGATTCTGCAAGACAACCTGAGCCAGCTGGCAGCTGAGCATCACTGCAAATTCCAGCTCATAGGAGTCTTCTGCTTCCCCACACTAAATGAGCCTTTGCACAAGGTCTTTGTTGAAGTCCAGCTGCAAGGTAAAGCTACAGGCAGTAGCATCATGGCAGAGGAACGATGGAGGCAGTGGGGAGCAGCGAGCACCACTTGCACATTGAGGTTGTGCTCAGAGAGGGAGAAGGGCAACAGGATAGGGCTGAAGCAGTGATGGTGAAAGTTAGGGGCTCTTGAAAGGCAGGGCCATCAAAAGGCTCAGTTGATCTCCATTTTCCAGTGTCCTTCTTTGGACCCCACTGGGATGAGCGCTGCATCTCTCAGGACCAGGAGAAGGTCACAGACTGCTACCACCGAGTAGTGGAGCAAAACATCTGGCAGGTGAGCCTTGGGGCCTGCACACTCCTGAAGGAGGGAACAGGAGACAGGATGTCTTGTGTCTGTGTGGGCGTCTGCATGTGGCAGGAAGCACTGTCCTCCCAGCCGGGATGTGGCAGCCCAGGCATCCTCACCAGTGCCGGCGTGAAGAGGACAATTTAGTTGTTCAATCTCCCTGCAGTCTTAACTCCCCTCGAGGATCCTAGCATTGCATACCAGACACCTGTGCACCTTCAACCTTTTCTGCCCTGCCCAGGTCCAGCTTGCCATGAACAACTTCTTCAAAGATCACAAGCTCATCCACGTCTCTGGAGCTGATGTTCCCCACCTCATTTTTACCAACGATTTTGTCGGCTTCCTGGAGACCAAGCACTGCCATGGGGGCTACGGACAGACCAAGCAGCTGCAAAGATGCCTCGATTGCTGCAGTGAGCCAGGAATCTACAGTCCTTTTGCCCCCTTCTGCTTTTCCTCTCTGCTTGTCTCTTCCTCTTACCTGCCTGGCTCTGCTTCTGGGTCCCTTCAGCAGTCCTTGCTGTCCTCCCCATGCATGCCCAGCTTAGACAATGTGGTGCATGGGCAATTCTGAGCCCTTGAGTGTCAGGGCTCAATTTTCCTGACTCTAGTTGAATACATCCTTACCAAGAAGCCAGTGCTTTTGCTCAGAATGGCTTTTCTATGTGTCCTCTCCTCAGTTGTATGTCCACCAGGGACGTTCAGCCCTCCTAAGGACAGCCAGTGCTCCCCATGCCCTGTTGGAACCTACAGCCTCATCTACGGCATGGCATGGTGCATTCCATGCAAAGAAGGCTTGGTCACCAGGACAGCAGGCACCAGCTCCATGGACAACTGTGTGGAAGAAGAAGAGGCTAAACAAGGTATGCAGATCATCTGCTGTTGCAGCAAGGCAGGGAAGGGATTGAGGGGCTCTGATCTGAGCGTGCACTAAGTAGGACCCCCGAAGAGCTTCCCCAAAAACATCTTATGCATATGCTGGCTATGGCAGCTTCTACAACCCTTGAGGACACTGTCCCATCACTATCCTTGAAGAGATCACAGCTTTCTCTGTCCTCCACAGGACAGAGCCTGGTCTTCCCAAGAGCAAGCCAGTGCCAAGGAATCTGATCACTCTCTCCACCATAGTGTCCCTGACTAGCCTTGAGCCCTCACAACCTCATTACCAGGTGTAATGAAGGCCCTGAACCCACCACCCCTGCTAGCTCTAGGGCTGGAGAGCACTAGCACTGGTTTTACCTCAAGGGCTTGTAGCAGTGAACTTATCTGAGCATCTCCCCATGCATTTCTCTTTCCTCAGCTGCCTCCACTGCAAGCAGGATCCCAGTCCTGACTCTCAGCATCGTGATACCACTACTAGTCATCATCCTTCTTCTCTTCCTGTGAGTCTAGGAGGGCTTGAGCTTCTTTCCCCTGAATGAGGGACTTCCAGGGCAGTTAATTGGTAGTGGGCCCCTAGTTCTGTATAGGGAGTCCCTCCCTATACAGTCCATCCTCCTTGGAAAAGGAGACCCTGAGCCCAAAACTGTGACACTGTCATGCCAGAGCACGGGTGCAGCATGACAAGAGAGGACAACCCTTGGCAATAGTTTGTGTAACCATATGGAGCTATGATCCTGGGAATCTTGGCCCTGACAGCTGGGGCTAGGTAGCTCCTGAGCTCTGGTGCTGCTTCCCAGCACTCTGTTCCTTTTTACTATGGGTTTTTGTCTCTCTGTAGCAGTTATTATTGCTATTGGACCCATCGAGAGCACCCACTGTTACCTCCAAAAGCTTCCAAGAAAATACAAACCACCAAGATGAAGGAGATGATGAAAAAATTCTTTAGATTCTCTAAGGAGAGCACCCATGACGAACCTGCTGCTGCAACGGCCAATGTCACCGATTCCCTGGGCTCCAGTGCATCTCAGAAGGCTGATACGGAGAAAATGCATGAAGTTTCCTCCCTTACAACAACCTCTTATTTAGCCGATGCAACCAAGAAGAAATCTCCTGTACCATCAGTGTCAGATATAAGGGATACATTCTGAGAGTCCCACAGCCATGAAGGGAGAGCATCCCTCCAGCCACCACTGTTCGTTTTGTGCGTGTCCTTAACCAACCCCATGCTTGCTGAAGGATCCAGCAAGGATGAAGAGGAACACTCTGCTCCACCATCTCTCAGTTTTCCTTCCCAAACAGCTCTGACTTCCTTTTTCTATAAAGACTGGCCTCTATTTGCATCTCTCTGCAGCCATGGAAGCAGGAAACACAGCGGGACTTGGGAGTTATTCAGAAAGAAACCATCATACTGGTTGAATCAACTGTTTCACTTTAAGTCATGGAAGGCATCTTTCCCCAGGCAGGGAGTCGGTCTTGCATTAAAGAAAAACTCAAATCGCTTCTGATATGACTTTTTTTTATACACCTCCGAAAGAACAGCCCCTAGACAGAGCTTAAGTCAGGGTATTTGCTGGGCTCAAGCTGGGGCAGAAGAAAGCTCCCCATCAAACCTCTCTGTTTTCAGAGCCGGGCTTTGCAACGGGAGGGACACTGGGACATAGAAAGGATTCCTGCCTTTGTAGCCTCTAGGAGGGATTTATCATCTTTGCCTTGAACTTTTTTTTGAGCCCAGCAGTTGCTGAAAAGCCATGAGAGGGCAGCAGCGCAGTGTGAGCTGCTCAGCCCCAGCACAGAGCTGCCTGGTCTGGCCAGATCTGAGCAGCGACGGGCTCCAGATTCCAAATCCAAGTAAGAGAAGGGTCTGGCTCTGCCTCTTGGAGAGCAGGAAGCACCCTTGGAGCAGTGCATTGAGTCTGATCCAGAGGCTGCGTTTACTTGGGTAGTCTCAGAAGCACTATACTGTCCTAAGAAACTTCTTTAGCAGAAATCATGGACTGACGCCGCTTTGCTAAGGTTCAGAGGAGAAAATAGCTTGCAGAGCAGAATTTCTACCAACGGCCAGTCAAGCAAAAAAGGAACTACGCTAGAGGAGATGGGGGAGAAGAGGCAGAGAAAGTGTCAGGTCTATGTGAAGCTTAAGGTTGGTGGAGATGGCTGGAAGCATACTCAAGTGGAAAACCACAGCCACAAAGATCAGGCCCATTCACTGGCCCTAAGGAGACCTCCTACATCCCCGTGGCAGATAATGAGATTGCTCGTTGGCATGGGCTGGGATGAGGAGGCAGCTGCTGCCCATTGCAACTCCACAGCCAGCTCAGAGGGAGCAGATTCCTCCTGATTAATCTCGAGACAGGTATAATTAGAGAGTCTGTGGTGGGCAGGAGTTATGGCTGTCTCCTTGGGCTGTGTGAGCTGTGTTGCAGATTGAGTGGGGAAAGTGAGTGGGCTCCTGACATCAGAGTGTTTTGCCTCTGCAGTCAAGAACAGGCTACAAGAAAGGTTCTTCATCTCCAGCATCCTCTGGCAGGAGAGACCCAGCAGGACCAGGTTCCTCCAGGAGGCTGCAAAGAACTGGAACATGGAGGGAATGCAGCAGGGCAGGTAACCTGGTGATGAGCAGGTGATATTCTGGCAGTGACACTGCTGCAGAGGGGCAGATGTGTCTAGCATGTGTCTTTCTGACCACTCAGGAGTCTCTTCTAGTTCATTATATTTTGAATATTATTTTCTGCAATGTGTTGGAGTTTAATGCCCAGCTGCTTTTCCAGTGCTGCAGCTCCACAGGAACAAGAAAAAAAAATAGATTTAATTCTGAATTATGTAAGCTTCAGCATTTTGGGGATGTCGATGTCTAGGCCTTTCCATTCATTGGAATCTAAGAGAAAGACAAGATTTCTAGATGCAGCAAAGGGCTTATTGGTGTGGGGTAGTAACTCAGGGAGTGGCAGCAGCGTAATCACTTGCAATCATCTGCTCGCAGTGCTACTTAACCAAAGTGAAATATTTGGGAGTAATCACCTTGCAAATATTGTTTTACTTATTAACTTTGTCTTTTCTGTAACCTAAAGGATCTTCTTTGAAATCCTTGAAGGGTGATTCTGTGGACAAGTGTCCATCTAAGAGAAACTTTTCAGAAGTAACTTGGGAACCAATGTTTCAAATTCCAAAGGCTTGTCAGTAATTCCTATTATTAAAAAAAAAAAATAAAACCCAAGATTTTTTACTAGAAAATATCGGAAATCCGACTAGAACAATGTGATGAACTTTAATTATGAGAAAGTGAAAGGGAAAATTTTGATTTTCCAGAGTCAAAAACATATAGGATGAGTAGAAACCTCTAAGTTGCTTTGTGAGGGTCTCTATATCATGGTGGACTTTTCTACTGGTGCTCTCAGCTTCTTGCTATTTTTTCATCCTGTTAATAAGTCGGGACAGCTGAGTGAGTGAGAGTAGGACCTAAAGTCACATTCAGAACAGAATATGTCACCTTTTAGGTGCTCTTACCTCCTTGATGCAAAATGAGACCTCCACCGATCCCATGCAGCAGGGCAAGGGAGGACCAGAGGAGTAAAACAGTACAGAGTTGGGTCTTAGAGTGTGTATCAGTTTCCACGGAAACCTTCCTTTCTGCTTGCTCACAACCATCGCTGAAATCTTCTTCCTGCAGCAGGGCAGCCCTGCCTGGGACTGGACATCCCTAGCTGGGGGTCTGACCAGGGTTTGAGCATCTCGCCGCCCTTGGCGCGCTCTGGCACAAGTGATGTCGGGAAGATCCCTCTAGAGAGAATGCTCATCCATCCCTGTGCCCGACTCGCAGGCCCGCTGCTTTTAATGACATGGGGAGATTTCCAAGGAATTAAGGTAATGAGTGTCCTTTGAAGCCCAACTCCTTTCACCCGCCACTAGGACACCGGGCTCATTCAGCGGCTCCTTTGGTAGCTCTCCTGTGCCTGGGATGTGTCCTATGTGTCCAACAGCTCCTATAACCTGCTCTCTTTTGGGGCTGCCACTCATGCCCACAAAGCATCAAAGACTCCATGTGGTGCTGACACCCTCTCACAGGATGGGTGGATTTAAGGGTGGCAAGCAAAGATCTGGCTTTTGATAATCATATACAAAGATAAGGCAGACTCCAAACCAATTAGAGTATTTTATTACTTGTTAGCCTCTCAATTTTTTGCATAAACACATGTTACAGTTCTTCCAATTATTTAAATTCCCGTTTCAGTTATTTTCTCCTATTTTATTTGTGTATCTGCTCAAACACTTAGACAACAGCACATTACTGAATTTAACAATACAATTACTCCACTTGAGCGATTTCTTTTGCTATTGATACCCAGGGTAAAACAATCTACTGACTGACCTTTATTGCCTTTGTGACCTTTTTTTCACTTGCACTCCAGAAATTCATCTTGGATTGCTGAATAAAACCACTTCCAAAACTTATCTGATCACTGTAACTGCTTGTTATACCATTAGAATAAATTTTCTTAATGAAGGAAAAAAACATTGGAGGGAAATACCACAGCTGCCATTGTTTGTGACAGTTTGTATTATGCTTCCTATTGCAAGTTAACTGTAAGTTCAGTTTACAATTTGCAGTTCCTGCACCTTCTTGTGTAATCTTAGTCTTAATAGGCCCCTCTTTGAGCTTAAAGGATTGTCCTTTTCTTTTGCACTTTGCTAGAAGTGCAAAATCCCATGGAGATGTAAACACATTGGCAATAGTTGTATATTAATTCACTGCAGCTCCAGGATAATCTTGGATTTCAACAATCCACTGCATAGCAGTGCCCCTGTTCAAGACAGTCTCAGGAAATATGATGCCCATCTTATTTGATCTTGGGTTTAATCAGTTCCAAAATTGGACAAAAAAAAATCTGGCACATCTCTCTCATAGACTGATATCTCTAATCTTGCTTTCTTGATTAGAAGGGATGTGATCTTCTACGTTCAGATCATGGTCCATAGCTGGGAAGTGCCCCAAGACCCTTTCTTTGAGCACAGCTGTTGTCTGGAGCAGGAAGATGCATCCTTGCTCTGAGTGCCCTTAGAACAGGGAATTATTTTAATGCTGTGTCTCTTTTTGCATTGCATAAAGCCCCACTGTCTCCAGCTACAGGGAGGAAAGGAGGGAACGGGGGGGTGATGTTGGAGGGATGTGACCTGGCTGGAGGAAGGAAAGGCAGCAACCTTCCTGCTTGGCTGTTCTTTTGTGACAGCACCAATTACTGTCGGGCAGGAAAAGCGAAGTCGCAATTGAAATAGCACCTATTCAAGATGAAATCATAATTGCCATTGCTTCATTATGCAAATGTGGCAAAGCATATAGGAGCTTAATAGCAATCCCACATTTCCTAATCTAAAAGATTGTCCTCAGCTATCAGACTCTTAGTGGTCTGGCTCAATATAATTCAATTTTCATCTCTCTCTCTTATTTCCTCTTTGCCTTTTTTTCTTTTTTTTAAGAAGAGTTGTATCCTCTCAAGCATGTTGTGAACACTCCTATGGTGCTTGCTGTGTAGGTGTCGAGAAGAACACTTGAATGAGTCGAGTGTGGCAGAGGGTTCATAGCCAGATCTCTCTTAGCTGGAGCTGCTGGGTTGTGCTGCCTTTTGTGGAGCTCCTCTAGCAGAGCACAAGCTCCAGTGACCACAGCAGGAAGGTGCTGCCACTACAGGTGCTTGTTGAAGCACTCTTCAGCCAGCTTTCAAGTTTCCTCTAGCCCACTGCAGATGTTAAACCTGGCTATCCTGGTAATGAAGCTGCACCAAGTGGTAGGTACTCCTCACCCACAGCTGAGGGATACTCGCTCTCATGTCAGAAGACACAGGGCTCAATCCTTTGCCCATTCTGCTGTCCATTGCTGTTGTTTTGTCCCCCCTTCCATGCTCTTTCCCTGAGCAAACAGAAACAGTGAGGTTTCAACATTCGCTTCTGCCTTTGAGGTAGATGTTTCTGTGGCAAATGGGTGTCAGAAGCTGGGAAGCAGAGACATCACAGCAGTTTCTTATTTGCTTATTCTCACTTGACTTGACCACTTGCTTAGCAACTGCTTAGCAACACCTTCTGCTTCAAGAGGGTTTTGCCAAGTCCCTCAAGCTTGGTGGTCATAGTGCTGTGGCTGAGACACCTTGTTTGCTTGGCAGCAGAGGTTTTGCAGCCAGGGAGAAAGAGAGAGTCTGGTGGGATGGAGAGTGGTTCTAGCCTTGGTCTGCAGGCCAGCTGGGTGCAGCAGAAGCCACAGGTTTCCCTGCTCTGAACTTTCAGGCATCCTCCAATAGAGAAGACTGTGCAACCTCTGCTCTTTCTTCCCTCGCCAAGAAATTTGGAGCTGGCCAGGAGATGTTTATCTCTAGACTGCTGAGAAGAACAATTTAATACCACTTAAAGCTGTGGCTCCCATCCAGTGAATGGGGAAGATTAACAGAGAGCTAAGGAAAGAGCGCAGACACAGGTCTTAGGTGATGTTCAAGTCTCCCCAACGTAGGAGTGTATCACAGCAATAGGAAATGCTTTGCCTTGGGTGGGGAAGACGCGGACTGA
This sequence comes from Rhynchotus rufescens, assembly GCA_032273925.1. NCBI lineage: Eukaryota > Metazoa > Chordata > Aves > Tinamiformes > Tinamidae > Rhynchotus > Rhynchotus rufescens. The sequence continues at coordinate 44,209 of JAVCKT010015730.1, forward strand.
GCTCAAGCTGGGGAGGAATTCAGCTGGGAGCTGCTTGTAGTGCCTGGTTTCGTGTGGTTTGGACCCCTGGGAAGCATCAAGCTGGAATGCAGTGCTATAATTAAAACCCGACAGCTTAAATAATGGAAGGGAGCTTGGAAACTCATGCTTCCTACCAGCAGAGGCTGTGGGGGTGTTGAAAGATGATTTACATTGTTTAAACTAAGCAGAACAGATGTCTCTTGTATTTTGGTAGGAAGGAGGACACTTACCAGTAGTGCAGACAGTGAGCATTCCTTAACCAAGGGCAACCTGGAACTGCTAAGCCACAAAGATGCATTAAATCAATTGCAAACTTGGCAGGAAACCCCAAGGGCCATGTCTGCTTAAGTGAACTGTCTTCATTATGACACTAAAAATCACATTCATAGGCCAACAGACCCTTACCCAGGTGAAGACCTTTCCCCTGAGTATATGTAATAGTAGACATGATGAGTAAGCAATATTATAATTGTATGTAAATTATCAGCCAATCAGTGTAAGAGGGATGTACTTGGGAAACAGTGATGTCCTGAGTCCCAGGACAGCATCTTATGCTTTTTTTCTCCTTTGACTGAAATCAAAGATATGTTTAGCAATCCTAGACACAGTATTATTAGCCTTTGTGTGTGCTTACGTAGTAATTCAATGTATTTTAAAATGCTGTATAAAATTAACAGCTGTAGGAACTTCAAAGGAGTGAAACTAATGTGATGCTTTTCTCTGTTTCATTTGGGAAGATGGAAAGGACTCCTAATGGATGGTAAATCCTAAAAATGCTGGGTTAGCTGTGGGTTGTGCTGCCTCCCAGTTTTCTGGTGCAAACATTCAGGTGTTTCAGCATATGTGCATGGAGTCTGTCTGTCCAGGTTGTACCAGACTGACAGGGCACGTAGCTGGAGTTGCAACTCTGAGATGTTTTCCAGGCTTCCTATAGCACCTGCTGCAGGTAGTCCAGCCATCCTGGGCAGGGACTTGGGCTGCAAGAAGGAAACAGCCATCACAATTTAAAAGGCTTTTGCATGCGTGATGTTAAGGTTCATGTCTACCACTAAGCCTTGACTTCTTCTTTCCCTTCATCACTTCCAAGACTACCAGATGCATCTCTGTTTCCTTCATCCTATCCCACCCCACAAGAAAGGGCAGGTAGCCATAGCTGTGTTGTTTGGTTGTATTTCACTTGGAAATAAGCAGATGGAGCAGACAGATGGGAAAGCCGAGCTCTCTCTATATATTTATTACACAGATATCTAATAACCAATAAGATGGGTTTGGGACCACGAAATCTCTGGCAAGGTTGCCATGGCAATCTGTATGCAATTCCAGCGAGAGGCAGGAAAGAAATCTTTTGTGTTCTTAGGAAGCTTTATAAAATAAAAATAAATTAGATTTAAATGAGTGATCACAGCTGCCTCGAGCAGCACCTGCCAAAAACTCTGGTCCAGACCATCCACCAAAGTGCAGTGTGTTTTATTAAAACTACAGCAGTGAGAGAGTGTCGTTCTTGATAACCCAAGCTGAAGTGGGCTTTCAGGTTGACTTATTTGGGGTCACTTTGCAGACAAGGGGAGTTGACCAGGGAGCTCTTTTTCAGGGTGTTAGAATGTCAAAAGTTTGTCTGAATTCAAAGGAAGCTAGACTTTGTTACTGAAGGAAAATTCACATCCCAAATGAAACCACATCCAGCTTAGGGTCCAAAGAGATTTAAGAAAAGCATTGTGCATGCTTGTTGGGTTATTCAAATATCTGCCTGTGGTCACTGTTAAAAACAAGATCAAAGTACCCTTGATCTTGCTCAGCTTGGTTCTTTTGATGACAGAGATCTCTACAAATGCAGGCCCTCCTCTGCCATGCCACCCCTCCAGTCACCAAGAACA
>JAVCKT010015731.1:0-10204 GCA_032273925.1 Rhynchotus rufescens
TCTTATGTCTACACAGCGTGGCTGGAAATAGGCTGAAAAAATTCTGGTTGAAGGAATGCTTCAACAAGGCAGAAATAATTTCTTGTTTCTTAGCCTTTTTTTTTTTTTTTTTTCTGTGAAGTATTCAGTACTAATTTCATGGTAGAAAAGAAGGTTGCTCTCATCTGGATGTTTTTAGACGTTCATGCTTTGATTCCTCAGTCAAACTCACTGAATGAAAAGCTTGGAAGAACAGTCTGTTTTCTTTTAAGAGTTTTTTTGCTTGTTTGTTTTGTTTTGTTTTTCCTTAAGGAGAAGTTCAAAAGCACTATATTAACGCATAATGCTGGATTGCCTTCATGGGATTACTACATCGTACTCACTTATTTGCAAGTTTACTAAGATATTAACACCAGATTAACTTCTACTGTATAAACCTTGCTTGTATTTTAATACCATGGAAAGAATATTAAAGTACACTGTGGCCTATTAGGGGTTGTAGGTGGTATGAATCATATCAAAGAAACATTTTTTTCATGTTATAAAGATTAAAGGTTGAATTTAACTTCTCATTTTGCCCTGAAACTAATTTTGTGTCACAGAATATCACATTAAAGTGATTTTAGAAGTCAAGCTGCATTATACATTAAAAAATGTATTATGCTTATAGGCACTAAGTCCCCATAAGCTTGAAAAATCAGTTATGCACTCACAATATTGGGATTCAACTTAGCCTGTGCTGTAACATAGACTAGCTTTTAATCATAACATAATTGGTGCTATGCTGCCAAGGTACTTCATCAGGTACTGGTTTATTTCAATTCACAGCATTATGGGAAAAGATATGATTTGGAGATTTAATTTTTTTCTGAAATTTTCTATCTGAATCCGTGACTGCATTCTGTTTGGATCTCTTACACTATTTCTATCATTTCTGAATAAACAGCGTGATGGTGTAATGCAGTATCACACTGCTGAGGCAATTTTGTGTGCAAGTCTCATTATGCTTTTCTTTCTGCTATTCAGCTTAGCTCTGCTGAATTGCAGACCAGATTTCTGTTTTGTTAAAAGCATTGTGAGGAATTAAACCATAGGGCTATTATCTGTAAAACCTAGGTGTTAGCAAGTCCTTCTGAACTTTCATAGGCAGAGAATATCATTCCATTTCCTAGTAAGAGTATAGCTCCTCTTCACAGTTGCTCCTGAAATAATGTCCATGATTTATATTATATATACATATACAATATATCTAGCCTGATCTTGTAATGATCTGACTGGTCATTAGCAATTTGTAAAACAGAAATCTCTTGACTGTACTTAAAGTAAGACAAATCCTGTGATTTGCTTCTGGAAGCAAATTTCTCTTTCAGATATTATTTAGTAAACCCTGGGATATGACATTAAATCTTATAAGTAGAGCTAATTTTATGCAAAAGTAATCTGAAATCCTGTTAGGTGATTATCCTTGGAGTTTTAATTTGTTTGCTTTTCTATAAAAATCAAGCATTACTTTAGTGCATTTTCATTCCAGCTTCATTCTCAACATTTAAGTGTGATGGGCCACCTGGCTTGCCCTCATTGAAGACTTTTTATATACCCTCAGAAACAAGTCCTAGTCTAGCGGCTTCCTATCACAGTCAAGCTGCGGAGGGTACTCACTGGGGGTACCCTGCCATATGCTCTGCACATTTGCAAAGAAATGAAGATAGTCCCTAGACACAGATATTCCTTGCTTCTGGTGTAGCACATAACCCATCCATCTTATTAGGTTTTCCTGAAGTAAAAATCCAGCCATGTGTGTCTGAAGGGAGCCAGAGCAGGGAGCCACAGCAGGTAGCAATAAACTCCTGTAAAGAGAAACAAGGAATATGCGTTTTGTAATGCTCACATGACAAACAGTCTAGGTACATCTAGTATACTGCAGATAAAATCCATCCTTTCCCAGTTGCTGATCATTGAGGCCCGAGAAGTATAACTTGTGTATGTTTCCTCTGATGTAAGTAGTTTGTGAAGAACCTAAAGAATCACAGAGCTTGAGAAACTGAGTAGAAGTAGTATATAATATAGTTTTTAAAAATATATCCAATATAAGCAACTAAAAATAGCAGCATGACAGGCCCTTGGTATAAGGGATTTGCATTTCCATGGGGTTTTGCTTCAGATTTTTTTTAATGTTAATTGATAATCAGCCAATAAAAGTATGCACAAGGCATTATGCACAAGGTCCCCAAAAGAGTATTACTTAATCTAGAACAGGGGTCTCATTACACTAGAAGTAGTATCTCTGCATATACCTATCTATATAAGAACACAATCATATATATGTTCAAAAAATTTACTTGCCCATTTTATGAAAGACAAAAACCAAAAAGGATTCTTTTCTTGTCTTCTTTCCCTCTGAAAATTATGTAAGAATAGATAGAGAAGCAGCAGCACAGCCAAAAGGTCATCAAACTTCAGATTTGTTGGATCTGCAGGAGGAATGAATGTAAGAAAATTAAAGCCCTAAGAACATTCTGCTTACAGGCAACATCTAGGTTGCAGGCACAAGTGCCCTTGCTGGGCTTAGCTGTCATTGTGCTACATGATAGCTTTCAACATAAAAAACATTTTTTCTGGAAGGCAATTAGCTTGTTTCTGTGGAGAAATCAAGCTGCTTTGTAGATACTGATTTCATGATGTGGTCTCATCAGGCCAAGTAAAGGAAGCCAACTCTAAATGTCTCTTATCAGCATGAAGGAAGACTCATGAAGCATCAGCATGAAGCAGACTCAAGAAAGGTACTTTTTTATCAGAAAGTACCACAAAGCAGGTGTCTTGACAACCTAAACATCTTCAGCTGGTGAGAGTGATTCATGAAGACTTAAATGACAATGGCAGTATTTGTAGCACTTATGCCTTTCCTATACATCCCTGTCATGACAAGTAGTATATCTATAATGACTCTAATCCAGCCTGTCACACAATTGCTTAACCTAATTCTAGGCATTGCATGGTGCTGTTAAAGGAACAATCCCAGGCTCTAGGATTCAAAAGGAAATGAAATTCACCTTATTTGTGGTCTTCCTTGGTATAGTACCCATAGAGAGGATTAGAAATGAATGAGAATAGTGTTTAGTCTTCAGCCTTGTTTTGCTCTGCTTTGTGCACATTTTTTTTCTTCAAGTTTTGAGTGATATATGAAAGCCTATGAAATTGGGCAGAAGAAATACGTAAGTGACATTCATGTTTCATTTCTAAATGTGGACTTTGCCCTTCTGTGAGTCTGACAAATGTGCAACTCTCTCTGACAGTCATTTCCTCTGGTAAAGCTTTTAAAAGGGCTTTTACTAGTCCCATTGGTGTTCCTAGGACATACTTCTGTGCAGTGTGAAGAGAGGCACCTGAACGTTTCAGTGGCATCTGCCTGAAAGGATATGTCAAAAAAGAAATGTTCGAACAACAAGATTTATTGAAGTAAATGCCCATTTCCACATAGAAAGCTTGACATCCCTTAACCACAAACCATCTGGGAATGCTCCCTTGTTCTCCTTCTCACTGTTTTTTTCTAAATTTGGATTTATATGTAGAGAGAAGGCCTGATGACTTAGCTTTGATATGACATTTATCTTCGCAAGTGAGGAGACTAATAAATCACCCATGACATTACCACAAGTGAGTTCTAAGGTCTCTTCACAAGTGAAGATAAATGACGTATCAGACCCAAGCCAGCATATATTACATGAAATACCTAATAAGTCTCACTCTCGACATAGCTGGATTTGATGGGGCTGGCTGAACTTACAATTCTAATCCACCACTCTGAGAAAAAGAAATTAAATTTGCTAACCAGATGAGATCACTGAAGCAACTTTACTACATTTCAGACTTTTGTCATGCTGCTGCTCTGAAGATACACAAATAGCAAGTAGTAATGAAAATTTAAAATCTCCTTATGAAATAGAGGATAAGTAACTCAGTTTTCACTGGATGAAATGTGTAACATTCATACCTTGAGCAATGTAAAATGTTTATAAAGCTTGATATATCCATGTCTCCATGTGCAGTTCCACATATCTGAAATGTGCACAGATGTTTGTCTGTTTATTCATCATAGATGATCACAAGAATCCACTGTACCTTTTCTTCCTTAAACTTTGTGAGTTGTTTTACTTTGTTGAAAAGCTAACTGTTCTTTGAACTTCTATTTAATTTAGGAGTACAATGTCCTTATTACATTGCTGCGTCTGCCAGTTTGAGAGACATCAAAAGTCTGGCTGAATTAGGGGCTAGCAGCAGATGTTTATTGAAAATGGATGATAACATACTGAGGTTAGAGATTTCGTTAGGTGGACATAGCATCTGGACCATTGTATTATGGAAACAGATGTTTAATCTACCTTATGGCATTTAAAATCCAAAGTATCATGTTAACACTAGCTGATTTTGGCGACCCTGCCAACAGTCTGCAGTGGAAAGCAAAGAACTTGACTGAAACTGAATTTTGGCTTGTGCAGGATTTCCAGAGAGGAGAGGTAGCTTGCAAATAATTTGAGAGCAAAAGAAATGTAAGTCAATTAACAAAAATTTACATCTCATACCTCACTCAGTATAAACCCTCATGTTCTTACCCTTGTTACACAGTCCAGGGCCATTTACAAATATTACAATATTCAAGATTATTGTCAGTTTTTATTTTAAGAATAGCCTGGCATACTGCTTTATTAGAAACAATTGTCTAAAATAATATTGTGTTTATTGTGCATCAATTTAAAGTACTTGTAATCCCTTCAAGGACACAGTAGAAGAGAGTCTGAGTGGCATGGCAAGTAATAAATGTGATTTACACATTTCTTATAATACGTTTTGGACATGTACAGAAAACAGCCAGAATCCAGGTACATGCTAATCAAGGCATTCAAAAGCTTGAAATTTTAATAAGAAGAGAAACAAAATCACCTTCCACAGTATCAGAGGACAACAGGGGTGACCATAGGGTGCCCCCTCTCTGAGCATATGCGTCCAACAGAGAGGTGAGCAGGGCTGGGGATAGTGACAGGGATGAGCCACAGTCCATCTGTGACCAGGTGCTGCCGCAACCTCTGCGGAAGGATGGGAACCCACCAGGATGGGGATGATGCAGAGAAGTGACCACCAAGCAGGCAGCCTCGGGAGAGCCTTGCTCCCTCTTTCTTTCTTCTCTGTGATAGCCTTTCTTCTGCAGAACATTTTGGAAACAGTTGTGCTTTTTTCATATAGCCTAGTTTAAGCATCATTTTCATTTTACTGTTGAGAAAGGCAAAGGAGATAACGTAGTCAAATGATATAAGCAATATCAGAGAAAATGGTCATTGTTGCTGGCTTAAAAGTAGACTTTCTTATCTCTGAGGAAAAGCACTCTCTTAGGAATACTGACTTGCTTTCAACTGTGTTAATCTTCCTATACATCATGGGTACAAAAGAATGGACATATACAGACCAAGGAGAACTTAGAATATGCAAAGGTAATCAGAAGCTGAGATTAATAAAAATGTTTTTCATTTGTGTTTCTACATTACTTAAGTACTTAAGTAAGGATAAGGGATAAAAAGCTGAAACAAACTTTAAACTCACCGCAAACAACATTAAAAAGATTTTATCTGTTTTCATTATCCAAGTTAAGAGACATAAAAGTAGCTGTGAAATGAAATGAAATCAGACTTCAAAAGAATGATTTTTATGATTTTTTTTTATTTCTAATACAGCTAAGATTTTTACAGTATTTTTCTTCCTCCTTACATCGCTCAATTAATAATACAGAAGTTCTGCCTTTCCTTGCTGAAAAGACAGACAGGGTTGTTTGAACACAGTTTAAAAAATTTTGGAAAAGCCCATGTGGTTAATGAGAAGCATTAAAAATAAATAAAATAAACCATTCATAAAACTGATTAAAAATAAATATTATTTCTATTTAATAGTTGTTTAGGCATTTAGCTGTGTTCAGGTTATAGTTTATAGGTTTTTTTCTATGGCACTTTAATAGTAAGAAAATCCTATGGGACCTGCAAATCTTTGAAAGACAAGAAATGTCAAGAGAATTCTTGATAAAACATCAACTGTGAACCATATTCAAAATTTAACTGGAAAATTGCTAAATTTCTTCAGCTGAGATTATCTCTGTATGTATAAATATCTGAATTAGCATATTTTAGCATATATTACTGCTTCTGTTTTTGAAGTTTTTTTTAAATCTTTCTATTTACGTTATGAAAACATTACCTAGCTGATAAATAGTGGTTAGGATTTTTCCTGGATAACTATGATAAAAAGTCAGTGTTTTTACAATTGCAGTAAATGTGAAAAATAAAAAGAAAAAAGGGTACACAATGATAATTTTCTTATTTAAGTAATTAATTTACTTTCTCACATCTTCTTTTAAAAGTAAACAAGCTTTTTTTTTTTTTTTTTTTTTTTTACCTGTATTTTGTGAAATCAAACAAAACTTCAGGATGCCCCCAAAATTCCTTTCTTCCCTTCCTCATCTGTAGGAGTGAGACTAAGGCTTGCAGTATCTACTGAACTCACAATACAGGAAAATAATTTTTATTTTGTGTAGTTGTTACTACTACTACACACTACTACTACACACTACTGATACTTTTATCTAAGTTAATAAGAAGAACTTATTAGTATCCACATAGCAATTTAATAAAGTGCTCTTGGGCCTGAAGTTTGTGGCTTCCAAAGATGAAACATACATTTTACCCCTAATGCACAGATATTTTCACAGCAAACTTTAAGTTTTTATAACAGCTCTTTCTGGGCTTTTAAGATTGCTACTAATTATACTTCTAGAAATAAAAAAGGTGTATTTTGCTTATGATGTTTTTTTCACTTGCTCAAAAGAGCTGGATGGAGATTACCTACTTATTTAATATGCTGTAAAATAAATTTATTTTATTCATTAAGTCTATCTTGAACTTATTTAAAGACTTTTTTTTGTGCCCATTACACTACTACTCATTTTCTCCTAATACCATCATCATTTATTTTATAGCTCTCTTTTTTTTTTGTACTGCCTTTAAAAAACATGTTTTGTTTTAGATAAACCTCAGTTAATTACCTATCTAAGCAATGTTTACTAGGAAAGAGCAGTAAAATCTAATACATTTTTAAAAGTTTGAGCAAAATACTTTGAGAAAAATGAAAAAAAGTATTTTCTGCAAGATTCTTAATCCGTGACTTTGTTATTTCATCAGACAAATATATCTGCATATATCTGCTTTGATTCCAGAGGGCTATAGGTGTGGATTAATGTTCACTTTTCTATTTTTATTTATTTTTTCCTGTGATTTAGGTTTGAAGCTTTTCATATGTTTTAGTGTTTAATCAAGAATAATTTCAGTTGGAAATCCATTCTAGTATGTCATTTCGTCCAGCCCAGCCCAGCAGTGTGACTCCTTTGGAGGCTTACACACTCTCTGGGTGTGTAGGTGTCTCGTCTAGCACTGAACATTCCACTGTTGACAATTCTGCAACTTGCCTTCACAGGCAGTCCAACTACCTAAATATATTTACACGCAAACACCTTTTTTTTTTTTTTTTTTTTTTTACCCTCTACGTCTTAACCTAAATTTCCAACTTCTGCAAGGAAACTTATATGGCGTTTATATACATCCTCGTGGATGTAAAAGCTTGAACTGGGTTAATAACTATACTACTAAGTAATTCTTTGCATGACATTTTTAGATGTGGAACCTTTTTTTTTACAAAATAATGGTTAATTATAAAGGAATTGAACAATTAAGCAGTATGCATATATTGTGCCTACACTTTTAAGAGAGAGATGGCATTTAATTAACATTTTTGACCTGCATATTCTCAAATTAAAGTGTTCAGTTGTACTCCCTCTTTAGTCACTTTTAGAATGTGCGGGAAACTTCTACTGCTTACAAAAAAGGGTCTCTGCAAGAAAGATCTGCTTTCCAATGCATAGAAAATGTTTCTGTGGTAAATACACAGAGTACCTAACTTTGACTAACAAGCTAACAGGCGAGCACCAGTGAGATCTGGTGAGCCTCTGCTGCTAATACTACTGTTGGTCCCACGGGATGGGATCAGCCTCCACCATCCGTGGGAGCAGGTTAGTTCTTCATGCTGCTGCCTTCCAGTTCCCTGGGTATCTTTTTCTTGCAGTTTTATATATTTTACTGCTGGTATTTTTTTTCCTTTAAACCTTTGAGATGCTAACTGTTATTGTCCCAATGCCTTCTCTGTCTATATTCTAAGTTTCCTTACATAGTGGAGCTCTAGCTAATCCATCTTCTCAACCTAACAAGAATTTCTGAGCATAACTGAACCAAGGACACAAAGTTGTGCTGCAATAAACTAGACCTTGGATCACAGACAACTGAATCCCTGGTCTGAGTATTAGACAGTTGTCAAACTTTAAAGCAGATTGTTTCAGTCTAACTCTTACAGTTCGCATAAAAACGTAAAAGTTACATGTATTAATGTCAGTACCTGTTTTATCATTTAATGTCACTATAATAATAAATGTTACAGGTGATGCTTATCTTTTCATGGTCACATAGTGCTTTTCTTTTTTTTTGATATTAAGCATGTCACTGGGAGTCTAACTTTTATTACACTAGAGTATTATTTATTTACATCCACTGCAGGTCATACTCCACAACTGGGAAAACATTACCTGCTGCCAAAACAGTCTGCTGTTCTAAATCTTGTTAAGATAGAAAACAGGCTAGAGAAGATCAGGTCTGTTAAGTCCTCAGAACAAATTAGACATTGAATTTCTACAAGTAGTAAAAATTCAATGAGTAAACGAATCTTATTTTCAAAAGCTCCTTGAAATTAAGCTGTGAGCAGTTAAGTTACCTGCTAATTAGGGCTGGAAGGAAAGGTAGAGATATTTATACACCTAACCTATACAACTCGTAGCTAAGTGCTCAATTGAATTTCTTACTAACACAGTCTCTAGAAAGCAATTAATTGGCAGCCAAAGCAACTTTATTATCCAGAGTAACCTCAGCCCAATGCTCCTCCCCTCCTCTGAAACAAAATACCCAGTTGCTCTTAGGAACTCTCTATACTTACTTTTTGCATGCTCTCTTACACCTTCAAAAAAGTTCACCCAGCATTCGAAACTTAGTCCTTTTTTTGTGGTTTTCCTGTTTAGACCAAAAAGAAAAAAAATCTTGGTCTCAACAAACACAGGTAGAATCCTCAGAGCTATTTTATAATTGTGTCTTTGATACATAGTGCCATTAGGTACTTTCCAATAGAAGGCCATGTCTTCATTGGTTATAATTTTGGCAAATCTCTACTCAGGCATATGTATTTTCCCTGGCTGGGTATCATAAATGTGTCAGAAGATTTTGCACAAAAGATCTTAACTATATCAAAGATTAGGGAAGAGGAACATACTGCTTCACTTGTCCGTACCTTTTGTAGCAGCTATACCTCCCGCATATCTCAGATTTAACAGTCACAGGTTTAACAGTCACTCTACAAGCCCCCATGGGGACCTGAGGACTGTGTACAGAAGCATTATTCCATGCATGCTTTCCTCTTCAAGGCTGCTGATTATGCTCTTTCCATCACAGCCCACTTGTCAAGGAGACCTTTACAAGGGTGTATTTCCCATGCAGTCTAGCACAAAGCCTCCTTCTCACCACCTAGCCCTAATCTATTTATAATTTGATTTCATATATCTCAGACAGTTCTCTTTTGCATCGAGCTGCAAGTTGAGAGACATGAAATTTCAGATTTTTCAACTGAGACCAGGAAGATCATCTTTCCCGTGCTTAAAATAGTTTTGACATTAATCTCAGAAGTATAAAAGAACTTCAAAAATATCAGGAATCATGGTTTAAATCAGGGAAGCTGGAGGTTTATTGTGTGTATAAAAAGGAAGGACCAGAAGCTAAAACAGTGAAGGAAAACAGGATTAGGAAGCTAATGTGGACTCTCTGAGCAATAAAACAGGAATGAGGATTTTGAGATGAAAACCAGAAGACTGAGTATGTTACTCACAGAGTCAATCTAGGAATAGGAGCTAAGAAAGTGAAACTAAGGAGGGGGGTGGCATCTAGGGCAGGAATCATACAGAATCACAGAACACTTGAGTTTGGAAGGGACCTCTAGAGATCATCTAGTCCAATCCCCCTGCTCAAGCACGGACATCTAGAGCACGTGGCACAGGGCAGCATCCAGGTGGGTTTTGAAGACCTCCAGAGAAGGAGACTCC